>SKCR01050254.1:0-49060 GCA_019454045.1 Zanthoxylum bungeanum | reverse complement strand
GAGGGGATATTGTCGTGTACAAGGTACCGAGTGAAGATAATGTAGCAGACCCGCTGACGAAGGCCATACTCCGAAGCTGTTTGATAAACACGTGGAGTCGATGGGTATTAGATACAATCGATATTGGCACTAGAGCAAGTGGGAGATTTTGTTTGGGGTTTGGTGCTCAGAGCGCCAATTCCCCGGTTGTATTTCTGTTAAATACTTCTGTAAAACATTATTATTATGAATAATATATACAGTTTCTATAATATAATCTATATTTCTATATAGTAAAGACGTAATGACCCGAAATGATTAGTCATGATACAGTTGCAAAAGCTTTGCAACGGACATTGAGAAGTATCATGACGTTGTCATTCTCAGACAGTTTCCTGGTCAAGGTTTACACTACTTGGTCAGTATAGTAAACCCTTGAGACCGGTACATGTCGTATCTGGAATATATGATTCCAATGGTTTTCTCAATGAACCATTAGTCTTGGAGACTAGTATAGACGTGTAGGTGTTTATAGCGGATAAACACTGAACGACTCACCGAAGATTCTTAATAATGGATGGTACACCAAGCGTCAATAAGAATCTTCTTGGGTTGAGTAGCACTTGTGATTCTTAGACTGAGATGCCATTGTGGGCACATGATACATCTTTTACACTTAGACGGCAGTCACGTCACCGATCTATTTAGATCAGACCTCCGCATGTTCGTTGGGTGTAGACAGATCCTCAGGGTGTCCTATGTGTATCAAGATAGGATCCGTCAGTTCTGTGTATCAGAGCATAGGTAGTCCATATGATTAGCAATCAGATAAAACCATGGGCCCGTGGTAAAGTTTAGAAGCTAGTTCTAAACATTCTTTTATAGATTGCTAATAGAATAGTCGACTGGATAATCCCGATAGAGATTTGACGTTTACATCTATATCTCTGGGATTTATCCGGATACCTGACGGAGGAATTATACATTTGCCATGACCTCGACCTGTATGGTTCAGCGAGATTATCTGTGATCGTCATAATCTACGGGTGGATAGATTATGGACACGAAATTTGATTTCGTGACGGATATCCCTGAATTTAGAGAGTCTCAATAATGAAACATACTCGTAGAGCACTAGAGCAACATTAATAAATAATATTGATTATTTATAAAGTCGTTTAAAGGTTAAACGCAAGATACGTGCTAAAGGGACTAGATAGTCATTTGCCTAATTATTGTGTATTTACATTTAATACTTGATTAATTTAAATACACATTAATTAATAGTCAAAATGAGTTATTTGACTAATATCCTATGAATATATATATTTAGTATTTAATGTAAATATTATACATATATTTAATATATTTGTATTTAATTAATTAATTAATTATTTAATTGTTAAATTATTAAATTAATTAAATATAAATATCTTAACTTTGGATATTTGATTTAAATGATTAAGTTGCCTTTGTTGACCAAGTTATAAATATCTAATAAAGTGTTTTGGATATTTAATCAACTTGATCAAATTAATGTGAAATAAAATTGAAATGAATTTGGTGTATTTGGCTTAGCCAAATTCGGCCAAGGAATATTTTTTGCCACAAGTATATATTGTTTTCATTTCATTTTATTTCTAGCCTAATACACTTTTACAAAAGAGAGACACCATTGAAGAAACCAAAAGAAAGCTTGAGAAAGAAAGAAAACTTCAAAAGCTTGGAATTTAGTAAGTTTTTCAAACTTGCTATTAGTAAGGAATATGTTCCTTAGAGTCTAGATTATAAATATGAATTTCTTAGGATGTTTCTTTCTTTGTCCCTTGTGGTTTTTGATGATGGAAGTTTTGGAGAAGTGTGAAGCATGTGTAATGAAGGACGTGTTGTGACTATTGTAGTTTATAACTATTCTTTTAAGGTTTTTTGAAACCATGTTTGCTAATCTAGAGTTATTGACCCACTCTTAAATGACCTAGATTTGATCTTGAGTTGTTTTCATTGTGTTGAGACTTGGATTGGATGGAAGAATGATGATTGAAGTAATTGATTTAATGTATTTGGTCTAATTTGTCCAATTTGTGGAAATTGAAAAATTAGGGTTCTTAACTAATTCCAAATTTGGGGGTTTTCATATATGAAACTTCTTTATTTCTGCTAACCATTTTTCGTGATCTATATGATAGATTGGGCGATGGCGGGACAATCCACAAATCAGATTGCGCGTATGCTTGATGCGAACAAACTGAAAGGCACTGAGAACTTTGCAGACTGGGATTGGATTTGAGGATTGTCCTCGATTCCGAAAAGCTGGGTTATGTTCTTGAGGGTCCGTTGCCCCTTGCAGTGGGTGCGGATGCTTCGGAGGAGGAACGCCAAGTTTTTGAAACTGGAAGGATGATGATTTAAGGGTTAATCATACATCCTTAGTTCACTGTCTCCGAAACTCAAGCAACAGTACTATGGTATGTTAGATTCCTACAGTATGATGACACGATTGAGACAATCGTTTGAGAACCAGGAACAAGTAATTGTTCACAAAGTCGCCATGGAACTGTTCCATGCGCGTCTGGATGAGGGGCAGAGTGTTAGCCCACATGTTCTTCAGATGATCGATTTGATCGATCAATTGAGGCAACATAATCTCGTCTTGAATGACATTCTCGGTAGGAGTGTCATTCTTGGTTCACTACCAGCTTCATTTCGCCAGTTCGTGATGTACTTCAACATGCACGGGACTGTCTCTACCTACCAGGAGCTACATAGGATGTTGCTCACGGCAGAAGAGGACCTTAATAAGGGAGTACCGACTCGCCCTCCTAGAACTACTTCTCTTTCGGCTTCTTCCCAAGGATGGTCCAAGGGAAAGAACAAGAAAGGCAAGAAGAAGAAGAAGGCTTTTGGTCCTCAACAACAGGTGAAGATTGCAAAGCCCAAAGGGCTTCTGAAGACAAATGCCACCACTGCGGCAAAGTTGGCACTGGAAAAGGAACTGTCCTGATTACATTGCCCAAGTGAGGAGAGACAGAGCTTCTACATCAGGTACTTTTATTTTTCCAGTTATTGATTTATCTTTGGCTTGTGAAGCCGTTACATCCAGCTGGATTTTAGATTCTGCTTGTCCCATTCACATTTGCAATTCGTTGCAGGTGCTGAAGGAAAGTAGGAAACTGAAGCCTGGAGAGATGCAGTTGCGGTTCGGGAGTGGAGACTCTTTGGATGCAGTTGCAGTGGGAGTATGCGAGATCTCATTGCCGAATGGACACTTTTGTTATATGACTGCCATTTTGTACCGGGATGTGTCGCTAATATTATATCACTTTTTGTATTAGATACAGAAGGCTTTTGTATTAATATTAAGAATAGTTCTTTGTATTTATATGATAAAAATAATATTCAGATCCTTATTGTCCAAACCAGCATGGTCATTATACATTGCAAACTTCAAAAGATATATTAAATACTGGAGTTAATAAACGTAGTTTACCTGTAATTGATAATACTGAACTTTGGCATATGAGACTTGGTCACATTGGCGTTAAACGCCTTACCCAATTGGTTAGGAATGGTTTGATATCAGATCTTACCATTGAATCCTATCCAACTTGTGAATCCTGTATTCAGGGTAAGATGACCAAAGCCCCATTTTCTGGTGTTGGACACCGTGCCACTAACTTATTGGAACTCGTACATTCTGATGTATGTGGTCCACTAAGTCAAACTGCTCACAGTGTTTTCGTACTTCGTTACCTTTACCGATGATTTATCATGGTACGGTTATGTGTATTTGATGCGACATAAATCGGAAACCTTTGAAAAGTTCAAAGAGTTCCGAAATGAAGTAGAAAAACAAATTGGTAAATATATTAAATGCCTTCGATCAGATCGAGGCGGTGAATATATGAGTGGTGAGTTCATAGATTATATGAAGGAGAATGGGATTCTCGCTCAATATACTCCTCCAGGTACACCACAGCACAATGGTGTATCTGAAAGGAGAAATCGGACTTTATTGGATATGGTCCGATCGATGTTGAGTTTCACAGATTTGCCCTATTACTTATGGGGCTACTGTCTCTTAACAGCCGCACATCTTTTGAATAAGATTCCTTCAAAGGTTGTTCCTACAACACCGTATCAGATATGGTTCGGTAGGAGACCAATCTTAATTATATTAAGGTTTGGGGTTGTCCCGCCTATGTCAGGGTAACTCAGCAAAGTAAGCTTTCGCCTCGAGGGCAAAAGTTTAGGTTTGTTGGATATCCCTCGAACACGATGGGATATCTGTTCTATGATACCGAGCATCGAAATGTGTTCGTAGCTCGCTTCACAAAATTTCTAGAAGTAGAATTTTTGTCAGAAGGTGGTGATCATAGACAGGTTGAGCTTGATGAAGTCCAACCTGAAAACAACGAACCATGGAGGAACCTGAAGTTCAAGTAGATGAAGGACCTTCAACACACACGCTCCGTAGGTCGGAAAGGGTATCTAGACCTCCTGAACGCTTGTATTTGATACAAGAAAAGAGTCTGGATGTTATCTTAGTTGAAGAGACAGATCCTTCACACCTATAGAGAATCGATGTTGGACATCGACTCCGTGAAATGGCAAAGTGCCATGAAATCCGAGATAGACTCAATGCATGAAAATCAAGTTTGGGACTTGATTCCGCTTCCCGAAGGAATTGTTCCTATCGGTTGTAAATGGGTTTACAAGAGGAAGCGCGGGCCTGACGGTAAGGTTGAAACTTACAAGGCCCGACTGGTAGCAAAAGGTTACACGCAGCGACCTAGCGTCGACTACGATGAAACTTTTTCGCCGGTAGCAATGCTTAAGTCTATCCGGATTTTGCTTTCTATAGCTGCGTATCATGACTACGAGATTTGGCAAATGGATGTCAAAACGGCTTTTCTAAATGGATTTCTTGATGAAGAAATCTATATGGAACAGCCAGAAGGTTTCACATCCAGCGAAACCTCGGGCATGGTATGTAAGCTTAAGAAGTCCATTTATGGACTTAAACAAGCTTCACGAAGTTGGAATCTTCGATTCGATGAGATTATTAGATCGTCTGGTTTTCTCAAGAATTCGGAAGAATCCTGTGTGTATCAGAAGGCCAGTGGGAGCATGGTCGTATTTTTAGTCCTATATGTTGATGACATCCTAATCATTGGGAATGATTTAGGTTTTGCAAAGCGTGAAAGCGTACCTCTGTAAGAATTTCTCCATGAAGGACCTGGGAGAAGCTTCCTATGTTTTAGGGATAAAACTCTATAGAGATAGACAAAGGAGGCTGATTGGGTTATCCCAATCAACGTACGTAGATAAGATCTTGGAACAGTATAGCTTTGGTAACTGTAAGACAGCAAACATATCCTTCAGACATGGGATTCATCTTTCCAAGAAGATGTGTCCACAAACAGAAGATGAGAAGGTTAGAATGTCTAACCAACCTTATGCTTCATGTTTGGGTAGCATAATGTATGCCATGTTATGTACGAGGCCTGATATCAGTTTCACTGTTAGCGTAACTAGTCGATATCAGTCCAATCCAGGTAATGACCATTGGATGGCCATTAAACATATCCTAAAGTATCTTAAAGGTACTAAGGATAAGTTAATAATTTATGGAGGAAACGAACTGCAGGTTAATGGGTATACAGACTCCGATTTCCAATCGGATCCCGATGATAGAAAGTCTACATCTGGATTTGTCTTTACCCTTAACGGAGGTGCAGTTTGTTGGAAGAGTTCCAAACAGGGATTGACAGCTGATTCCACCACTGAGGCAGAATATATTGCAGCTTCTGAAGCTGCAAAAGAGGCTGTGTGGATAAAGAACTTTATCACAGAATTGGGAGTTGTCCCAAGTATCGAGAATGCGATTCCGTTATACTGTGATAATACTGGAGCCATTGCGCAAGCAAAGGAACCGAGGGCGCATCAGAAGTCGAAGCATGTGGAACGCAAGTACCACATCATTCGAGAGATCGTGTCGCGAGGGGATATTGTCGTGTGCAAGGTACCGAGTGAAGATAATGTAGCAGACCCGCTGACGAAGGCCATACCTTCGAAGCTGTTTGATAAACACGTGGAGTCGATGGGTATTAGATACAATCGATATTGGCAGTAGAGCAAGTGGGAGATTTTGTTGGGGTTGGTGCTCAGAGCGCCAATTCCCGGTTGTATTTCTGTTAAATACTTCTGTAAAACATTATTATTATGAATAATATATACAGTTTCTATAATATAATCTATATTTCTATATGGTAAAGACGTAATGACCCGAGAATGATTAGTCATGATACCGTTGCAAAAGCGTCGCAACGGACATTGAGAAGTATCATGACGTTGTCATTCTCAGACAGTTCCTGGTCAAGGTTTACACTACTTGGTCAGTATAGTAACCCGTTGAGACCGGTACATGTCGTATACTGGAATATATGATTCCAATGGTTTCTCAATGACCATTAGTCTTGGAGACTAGTATAGACGTGTAGGTGTTTATAGCGGATAAACACTGAACGACTCACCGAAGATTCTTAATGGATGGTACACCAGCGTCAATAAGAATCTTCTTGGGTTGAGTAGCACTTGAGAAGCTAGTTCTAAACATTCTTTTATAGATTGCTAATAGAATAGTCGACTGGATAATCCCGATAGAGATTTGACGTTTACATCTATATCTCTGGGATTTATCCGGATACCTGTGACGGAGGAATTATACATTTGCCATGACCTCGACCTGTATGGTTCAGCGAGATTATCTGTGATCGTCATAATCTACGGGTGGATAGATTATGGACACGAAATTTGATTTCGTGACGGATATACCTGAATCTAGAGAGTCTCAATAATGAAACATACTCGTAGAGCACTAGAGCAACATTAATAAATAATATTGGTTATTTATAAAGTCGTTTAAAAGGTTAAACGCAAGATACGTGCTAAAGGGACTAGATAGTCATTTGCCTAATTATTGTGTATTTACATTTAATACTTGATTAATTTAAATACACATTAATTAATAGTCAAAATGAGTTATTTGACTAATATCCTATATGAATATATATATATTTAATATTTAATGTAAATATTATACATAATTTTAATATATTTGTATTTAATTAATTAATTAATTATTTAATTGTTAAATGATTAAATTAATTAAAATATAAATATCTTAACTTTGGATATTTGATTTAAATGATTAAGTTGCCTTTGTTGACCAAGTTATAATATCTAATAAAGTGTTTTGGATATTTAATCAACTTGATCAATTAATGTGAAATAAAATTGAAATGATTTGGTGTATTTGGCTTAGCCAAATTCGGCCAATCATATTTTGCCACAAGTATATATTGTTTTTCATTTCATTTTATTTCTAACCTAATACACTTTTACAAAAGAGAGACACCATTGAAGAAACCAAAAGAAAGCTTGAGAAAGAAAGAAAACTTCAAAAGCTTGGAAATTAGTAAGTTTTTCAAACTTGCTATTAGTAAGGAATATGTTCCTTAGGTTCTAGGCTTTAATATATGATATTCTTAGGATGTTTCTTTCTTTGTCCCTTGTGGTTTTTGATGATGGAAGTTTTGGAGAAGTGTGAAGCATGTGTAATGAAGGACGTGTTGTGACTATTGTAGTTATAACTATTCTTTTAAGGTTTTTGAAACCATGTTGCTAATCTAGAGTTATTGACCCACTCTTAAATGACCTAGATTTGATCTTGTGTTGTTTCATTGTGTTGAGACTTGGATTGGATGGAAGAATGATGATTGAAGTAATTGATTTAATGTGTTTGGTCTAATTTTCCAATTTGTGGAAATTGGAAAATTAGGTTCTTAACTAATTCCAAATTTGGGGGTTTTCATATATGTTGTCTATTTATGTGTGTATATGATGCATATAAAGTTTCATGTTGATTGGATATCATTTGGATGTGTCTTGAAGCATGAAATTGCAAAATGCACAAAATTGCACTCTAATGGTGCTCTCGGCTGGCTTGATAAGGAATTTGGGGATTTTGGTTGCTTTGGTGTTTTGAAGTTTTGAACATCATAAGTTCATCTTAGAAATGATTTAGAATCATTCAAAATTGATTTGATCAATTTCGGACTAAAACGGACAAAAACACAAAGTAGGGGTATTTCGGTAAATTCACCTAAAAATGTTTTATTGAATTTATTTTCATAATTTGATTATTGGAATATTAAATAAATATGTTTATTTAATTAATCCAAGAAAAAGTTTTGAAATCTGAAAATCGGATTTTCACCGCTTCCGCTGCGTATACCGGATTCACCCCCTAAAAACCCCTACATTATGCGTATTTGGTGATTACATAAAGTGTATCTAATACACTTGAAAATGAAATTCAAATTCATTTCCAACACATTTAGCTTTATTTGCCAACCACACACATCACTCATCACATCAATCACAAGTTGACAAGTCACATCACTCAAAGTGACAAGTGATTTGACGCTTGATGCGACTAACGATTTGACGCTTGATTTGACGTGCCGCACTCGAATTCGAAATGCGAATGCGCTCGAAAATAATCTCGGGCTTGGGTTCGCTAATTCCAAATTAATGAATTTTTCGTTGCGTCGTAATTAAATGATTACGCCTAGAGAAATCACTATTCACGTTGCTAACGAATTAATTCTAAATTAATTCGTTCGCCCGAATTAAAATCTAATTTTAATTCCGCGTCGAAATCCAATTTCGTTTAATATATCGAATATATTAATTAATCGATTAATTCCAAATTAATCGTTCTCTCTCTTTAATTGATATTTTATCCGAGATAAAATATCTCCGCAATTAAAACCAGATTAATTTTCTCTCTCATCTTATTAATCCCAGATTAATTAAAGTGCGAGTCATACGTCATCGGTGAATCTTTGAGAAGCGACCCATGAGATCCCCGGATATGTTGGTAGTAAATTCGGTCGTCGGACTATCCGAACACGTAAGTACATAGTACTACGTTTATACCGATTTACAAGACAAGGTTGGCTTCTAGGAAAGCGCCATGCCTACCCAATTCTCCGGAAATATCCTTACAGGAATATAGGATCTATATCAGGCGTAGTATACGTAGTATTGCGTATTTCTGTCCAGTATCACATGCGAGGCCTGGGGCTGGTACAGTGTCTGCCCCATACGAAGCATATATCGGATTACGAGCAACTAGTCTCTTTAAAATCGGATAATCATGACCAAGTCATATTATCCCGACGGTTTCAACCTTATATAGAGAGCCAGTTCTGTATCCCTGAGCGATCATCAACTCCATATGACTGGAGTGACACTTCTATCTCGACATCACACCCAACACACTATGATTCTCGATATACCCAGAATTGGCGTACACAGAACCGGTTAAAGCCCTGGACGACCTCAACCAAAGTATATTGATTGTCGCAAGTATTAGCGGTGCAAGTCTCAGGTTAAGACCAAATACACCTACCCTGATTGCAGACTCACATAGACACATAGTCATACTACCAATGGGATTCCGCGGGGTCTATCCAGAGCGAAGCTATTTCCCGTACCATCGGTAAAACACAACCTCCTATTACACTTGCATGAGTATCCTATACCCAAATATATGAGAACTATGCCATCGTGCCCTCACAACGCGCACAAGTGTAATACTAGTCTTTTACATATTTATCGATGTCCAATCTCGATAATACTTTGACTAGGGATATTTAATGATTTATCCTTCAAGGATTGATACTATCTCATATCATTCTCAATCCAGAAACAAATCATAAGGACCTCCTATCATTTGTATATCTAGGTGATCTAATCACAAATGATAAGAGTGCAATCTCCTTTGTCACATAGTTAATTTGTACAACACTGTGATCTATACAAATAGTGACGCTATGGGTCATAATTGTCCAACAATCTCCGACTTGGCCTATAGCCAGTCACTCGAGTGTCTAACACCCGAACTATGTACGGTTGGCTCAAATTGCTGAGAAAAGGTTTTCGTCAGCGGATTTCATGATTATCGTCTGATGCGATTTATACGATCATCACATCGCCACGATGTATGATCCGAACGAATCAGATGAATATCGAAGTATATATCTGGATCGTTGATGAGACCATTAATTCTTTAGAATGTGTTGTAGCCTAGCTCAGCGGCTAACAGAACTATATCTAATCTAATTAGATTTGTTATCGACCAAATGGGTTCTATTGCTGCCTCAACTGCAGCAATAACCCGCATTTATTGTTTATTCGGTAACAATATCTTTCTTGGAAGATTTCCACCTCACTGTACCATTATTCATACTTTATAGTACCGTTGGCGACTTATAGTCATTTTCAGGAAAGCCAAGCTTTCACTGATTATTTTATAGGAATGTCATTTCCAATAAATGACATATTATCATTATTATTCAGGACATTTGACCAGCGTAAACACACACGTATAACGCAAGCGCACGTATCATTCAAGTAGTATAAAAATATAGATCCCATGAGGACTTAATTCCTACTATTGTTATTGATCGTTGATACTATTTATTTACAATATCTAATTATAGGGGAAATAGAATTGATTGCTTTTGATTGGTTGAATGTGGTCTTGCAAAATAAATAAAAACAGACTTTTTAAAAGATGAAGTGATTATTTTATGTTTGTGTAATAATCAGATTACTAACCTGGAACACGAATTTATGTGAAAGCATCTGTCAATGGTCAGACAAAAATACCCAGTTTAATCCAATTGAATCATATGTCTATGTCAATTAAATTATCTTGATTCATTAAGTTTAAGTTCCAATTATGGCTACCCCCGCCCAATAGGTATATGTCTATCCTGTAAGGAAATCTATTAAAGGGTTATCTATCCTTAAAGAAGATCGTGGGCTATTAAGTCAAAGGTTGAAACCTAAAATCCCTATGTCTAGTTCATTTTAGATTTACCATATCAATCTTATTGGTGATCAGACAACAAGAAGCATTAAGCTTAAGACTTAATAAGTAAACCTTAAAATTATCCAAACTATAAAATAACCTCTTATAAACTGGTGATATTAGATTTTATCACAACCCTAGAAAACTAACTTTAGTTACAACACATAATTAGGACAAGTAAGAAAAAGACATAAAAAGTAAATGCAGAAAAACTAAATAAAATGCTAAGGTAAAAGGAATTAACTTCTAATATTAACTATTTAGATATCTCCCATAAAATAATATATATACTTGTGATAATTTTACCAACCAGCCATATAGGCGGTAACCTGATTAAGTCAAATTAAGATCAACCAGCCTTTAAGGCAGTAATATTTGTTAATAAACCAGCCATAAAGGCGGAACAAAAATAAACCAGCCATAAAGGCGGAACAATAAATAAACCAACCGACCAGTATGGCGGTATCCTCATTAAGTCAGGTTTAACTAGATTAAATTGAATAACCAACCGACCAGTATGGCGGTATCCTCATTAAGTAAGGTTTTAAATAGTTTATATATTATATTTTAGGGAGATTAATCTAAATAGCAATAGTAAAAGAATTACCTTTTCACCTTAGCATGGAGAAGTTACCCTCGCATAGTAAAACGGTAAAAAGTAAAAATAAAATTACTATTCAAAAAAATAGAATTACTATTACTATTTCATAACTTAATTAAAATTAACTACAAAACTGAAATTAAAAGAAACTAAGAAGAAAACTCCATATTTACATCAGAGGATTTCAAGGAAAATGTACATTTGAAACTGAAATTTGAAGCTGAATTTATAGGCCCCGGTAGACCTTGGGCGTCGCGACGCCAAGGGCTTTGGCGTCGCTACGCGATGATGTGGCACGACCTTATTGGTTGCTTGGCATCTAACCGGACACGTGGTAGGGCGGCTGAAAAATTTCGGCTCGTTGAATTTTTGACATGTGGCAAGGCGGCTGGCTGAAGTCGGCTCGTTGAATTTTTGACACGTGGCATGCGGCGCACGTTAGGAGATCGCTTGTGATGATGACACGTGGCACGGCGCACATTAGCAAAGTCAAACTTCTCAAACTCTGACCTGTGGACCCGGCGCACGTTAGCAGCAGCTCGGCGCACGTTAGGCGTCGCGACGCGCAAAATTACAAAAATGCCCTTTTTTCCAATTTTCACAGTTTTGCTCCAAATCACCTCCAGAATGTCCTGAAACTTTATTTATCTACAAAATAACACAAAACACATCAAAATATTCACAAAACTCAAGAAACTATACAAAATATTAAGTTAAATGAGTGGGAAATAGTGATACATTTATCACTCATCACACCCCCAAACCTAACATTTTGCTAGTCCTCGAGCAAAATAAAATAACATAATAAAATTTAACTAAGCCACTTTCGTAGGGATCACAGTTGCATTTAGCATATGCAACAAGCCTTTAAACCCCTAGGTGTCCCTAGTGGACGAGTTGTAGTCTCGTGAGGGTTAAAGTAAAAAGAAAGTAAAACTAATGCACACAAAAGCAAAAAGACAAGCGAAAAGAGAATAAAGAAGTTAGTGACTAATGAGGTGAAACTTCTACTCCAGGTTACTAGTTGTTTTGTTTCATTCTAAATTACTGAATAAGTAAATTCTCCGATTATATTTACCATTCTCCATATACACAGCCAACAAAATATTAATCAACTCATTTTGCCGACAACAGTCATAAGTGCAGTTGATAAGAGAGTAATATTTTTGTCCTAAAGTTCTATCAGATTTCACACCTTTTGGTAGCAATGGAATAATTTCTCTGATTTTTTCTGATTTTTTCTATGATTTTTTCTCTATTTTTTATTTATATACAATATCTTACATCTATGTAGCGAGCTTTAGGTCGATGACTCCCAAACCAGTTGGTTTTAGGGCACCAGGTGTAAGATACCCCTACGGACTTAATTACTCAGACTTCAGATATATATATATTTTTTCTGTCATCTTTTTTATCCATGTTGCGAGCTTTGGGTCAATGACTCCTAAACCAGTTGGTTTTAGGGCACTAGGTGTTAAAACACCCTTACAGACTTAATAACTCGGATCTCAGATTTTTTTTTTTTATTCCATCACTTTTTGAGATGCTTCCTCCAATTAAACTAGAGCACTGAATATTACAAACTTTTCAATTCTAACTCATGTCTGTATGTTACTATGTATGTTGATAATACCTGTCAACTGAGCATATGAAGATCTATTTTAGTCAGTTTTATGGAGAATTCACAAATTAAATAATTCAAAAAGAAATAAACAAAAATTAACTTGTTTCAAAAATATGGTTTTAAGATACGTCTCAGGAGTGAAAACTCCTTACTCAGCCATCTCTTACCAAATTCACCTATTTAGTCAAAATAAAAACACAAAAACACAAAATATTTTTGTAATTTTTGAAAAATTTTCAATTTTTTTGTATTTTTTGAAAAATTTTGGACTAAAAATAAAAATAACACACAAACTAAAAACAAGGTAGATTTCCCATTGTAGATTCCCCAGAGGGAGGGTGCAGCGAGGCTCTCTTAAGTACCCAAGCCTCTTAGGCTCTTATCGCTTGGTGTTAGGAATAAACAACGAGTCCTCCACATTAGTCTATCACAATGAGCTATGAGTCCTCCACATTAGTCTATCAAAAATATGGTTTTAAGATACGTCTCAGGAGTGAAAACTCCTTACTCAGACACGTTAGGCGTCGCGACGCGCAAAATTACAAAAATGCCATTTTTTGCCAATTTTCACAGTTTTGCTCCAAATCACCTCCAGAATGTCCTGAAACTTTATTTATCTACAAAATAACACAAAACACATCAAAATATTCACAAAACTCAAGAAACTATACAAAATATTAAGTTAAATGAGTGGGAAATAGTGATACATTTATCACTCATCAACATTCACTGTCAGCGCGCTCCCACTAACTTTCTTATATACACAAGAATCATTTCGTTTTGAATTAAAACATAAACTATTATGATTACATCAAAATGATAATTCCAAGAACCTAATGCTTGCTTCAATCCATACATGTATCGAATAACCTGCAAACCTTGTTTTCTAGTTTTTGGTACGACAAAACCGACAGGATGTTGTAAACAACCTCCAAAAGGTTTCCGTTAAGGAAAGTGGTTTTGCCGTTCTACTGCCATATTTCATAAATGTAACATGCAGCAACAGCAAGCATTATCAAATGGATTTACCGTGGCAACAGGTAAAAGGTTTCGTCGTAATCAACACAGTATTGATAAATATACCTTTTCGCTACAAACCTAGCTTAGTACGTTGGTATGTTGCTTTCCATGTATGTCATCCTTGAAGACTTATATAGTACCAATAGGCACAATACCTTGCGGTACATCAACTAGTGTCCAAACATAGTTGGTATACATGGAATCCATGTGGGACTCATGACACTTTGTCATAATAGGGAGTCGATACCTTGTTCACTTCCTCATACGTAGTCAGTTGGTATACCTCAATAAGATTGACATCTTTATGAGTTGAGATCAGAAACTCATACCTTAGGTTGTTTTCTAACTCTCTCCGACATACGCGGTTCTTATGTATTCGAAGATTATGGTATAGTTTCATCCTTGATGAACCATTTGTGTCCATTATGACACGGTGCCTTGAATAGTATTACTCTGATTTTCATCGACTTTTACTATCCTCCCACGTACCACTGCATATCGGTATTCCTCTTAGGAAAACCGCATGGTGAGCAACAATTACATTGTTCTCATGTGAGTTGTATAAGTACTATACTTATGTATCCCTAGGATAACCTACAATTGGCACTTATCCAATTTGGGTTTTAGTTTGGTATCATCCAAACATATCCCTAGCATTCCCAAATATCATGAATGTGAAACCCGGTTTCTTTCCCGTTCATATCTAACATGATATATGTCAAACAGATTTTAATGGAACCTTATTCAAAATAAGTTCTTGCACTGTTTAAAGCTTATCCGTTGAAGGAAATGGTAGCTCAGAGCGACTCATGATTAACCTTATCATGTCCAACAAAATTCGGTTACTCAGTTCGGACACACCGTCACTTTGACGTGTTCCGGGAGGAGTCCTCATTTGAAAGAATACTTTACTCTTTCAAGTATTTAAGAAACTTATTGCTAAATATTTTCCATTACGGTCTTACCGTGACGGTTTAATACTTTGGCCGATCTGTTCGTCTATTTCGTGTCGAAACTTTAAAAGTTTCTGATTTGTGTTTTTCAAAAGAAACACATAACCATAACGCGATGCCACATCCGTAAGGTCACGAAATATTCATATCCACATCTAGCCTAGCTAGACATGGGCTCACTTGCTTCACTATGAACTAGGGCTAACAGGTCGGTGGCATTTACACTTTTACCAAGAAAATAATATTTTAGGCACTTTGCCCAATAAACTAGATTCGTAGACTTTATTTGATTGGAATCAAATCAGTCCAGGTACCCCGCTCTTCAAAAGTGCGGATATACGATTCTTGTTTAATTGTGTCCCAGACAACAATGGCCACAAATTAGTTTCTTCTGATCAAATCAGTTTGAGCTATTTATTTGTCATGTTATATATATTTGAGATTTATTTATATTCAAAATATAATTCTGTAATTCACATCTAATGTGTTTATCTCAATATCTTCTTTATATAATAAAACACTTTAGTGTTCTAGAATATAAAGGTTCATCCGCAACGGATTAAACACTGATATAGAGATAAGTTTCTAGTCTAACTAGTTACATTATAACAGTTTCTAAATTTAAGTACACACCCGATGGTAGTTCCTAAACTTAGGTATCTACGGTTAAAGCAGCGACTTTCGTCCCATTGCCAATTCGCAGATAAATCTCTATTGAAGTCAGTATCTTGTTCATAACAGATTCTGCACATCAATATATTATGTATCATCACACTAAGTATTTAATATCTAATTTTAATACTAGTAGTGAACATATTTATGACATCATATTTGAAGTCGGAGCCTTGCTCGTTCTTCAATCCTTTTTGGGATATGTCCTTTATCTTCCCAGGAGATTATATGATATTGCCTTTGCCCTTTTCAACACTCCAGAAGCCTATGGCCTTCTAGAATATCGAAGTAAGGTGCGCCTTGCGCTACTTGCTTATTGCAATCTTTGACTTTGTCTCCTTGAGAATAGTCATTAACTCCCCAAGAGTTATTAATTGCATTTAGTACTTCTAAAATCTAAGTATATATTTATGAAGATCCTTCATTTCAGTATCATACTTTAAGGATCTAATCCTTAGTTCTGATTCAGAAATTAAGGAGTCTACTACGGTAAGTATAATGGATTAAGCACTTAAGTTATCATCACATAAATCTTCCTTGGATTTATGCTCTACCTTTTGCTTAATTCCGGGCTTAGGCCTAATATATTATTTTATCAAATAAATTAAGTTATTAGTTTCCAGGACCATCCTGAAAATTTATTCCCATTTGAAAATTAAACCATTTAAATACATTTTCCCTAGGATTATGTTTTAAATGTCAATCTTTCAATTTTATCTTGATTCTAATAGTCCAACTATTTAATCAACGATTTTGGTACTATTTATTATAATGATTATTATAGTCCAACTATACAATCAACTATAATTTTAATTAATTAACCTCAATTATATTGATTACTATAGTCCAACTATAAAATCAACTATAAGATGAAATTAATTAATTCAATTGATTACTATAATCCAATTATATAATCAACTATAATACAGTCCAACTGTTTTATTAAAACAACAATTTAAATATTAGTCCAACTAACATTTAATTTATTTGACGAATGATGTTTGTTTTGAGCGCGTATGGCAAGTAATTAACGAGTATTGCAAATTCAATTCTTGCCTCCCACTATTTTTCCGGCGAGCCTCTAACCCTCTATCGAGTACTCGGGAAACCGTGTTTCCTAGCGGGCTGTAGATCCCGTTAAATATCACACAATCTTGACTTTGGCCAACAAATTGTATGA
Source organism: Zanthoxylum bungeanum (assembly GCA_019454045.1). Classification (NCBI taxonomy): domain Eukaryota; kingdom Viridiplantae; phylum Streptophyta; class Magnoliopsida; order Sapindales; family Rutaceae; genus Zanthoxylum; species Zanthoxylum bungeanum. Next base: position 32,086 of record SKCR01050254.1, on the reverse strand, counting down.
TAATTAACTAGGTAGATCTATAAGATCAATTGGATCCAATCCAATTCCTAGATCCAGTAGGCGAACATCCAGTCCTAAACATTTATCTTATATATGCCAATACATCCAATGTATTACCTAACCTTTTTCCTCTGAATCAACTAAGCCTTGGCTTTGGCACAACAAACTTAGTGATCCCAGTCAAGCGCGACCCATTGACCATGGAAAGCTTCGTAATCAATGTCGATTGACAAGAAATGGTCTTGACTTTGGCCAACAAACCACAACTTGGACAAGAAACTGATATGGAACAAAGCCTTCATGATTCAAACACATCCTCGACGGACAAAGGCCTTGACTTTGGCCAACAAGCCAATGCCAGTCTCGGATCTTGAGTGAGAATCACTCAATGGAAGGAAAGAAGCTTAATATTATTTGAGGGTTTTTCGAGTGCAAATTGGCAACCAATTTATTATCTTTGTTAAGGTCTCATCATCATACACCCTTAAACATGCATTCTAAACACATAATAAAGCGTATATGAAAAATAATAATGATATGCGGATGGATACTTTACACATTGATCCTAGATCAAATCTCTACCTTTCTCTCTCCAGCTAGCACATGTATTACTTCTACCTGTTACACTACACTTCTAAAGAAACCTCATTTACATTGAGGGGAATAGGTGAGAAGAGAATACAAAGAATAAGGGGGTGATAAGGCTGGACACGCATGTCCAATTAATAAATCAAATTTATTACAACAATTTCTAAAATTGCCCCACCCATCTAATATCCATCTGATATACATTATTCATGCATCGCAACCATGTATTCACACAAGCATGTTATCAATCAATCTAATCCAATTAATTAATCTGATATTTAGTGATCATCCAATGTTCAAACAATGATTTGATTTTGTTCGAGTCAAACTCGTTTTGCGAATAAGTACTCAAAGTACGAATTCTTGAATTAAATTAAACTACAACATTAAATCCAATTTAATATGTATTCAATACAATTCACTATTTAATTCCAAATTAAATACTACACTTTATTAATAAACCTTTTACGATTTAAATTCCAAATTTAATCGCAACGGGTCTCAAAGCCCGATTAATATCCAATATTAATTAATTAAAGTCCAATGGGCTTTTAATTAATTTCTTAAGGAGTGGACTTTTGGTCAACTCGGGTCAAACCCAATAACCAAAGTCCAATCCGGGACTTACCCCATAAGCCCAGAAATCAATTTAGGCCCATTAGGCCGAATTAAACTTTAAAGATCCATTAAGTCGCATTTGGGCTTTATGGAGGCGGTTTTGGGCCCAATTGGATCCAATCCATTTGGCCTAACCCTAACTTGGTACAACCAAGCCCAATTAGCCCATTACAACATAACAAGCCCAAATCCAATTTAAGGCCCAAATAATTAAATCATAAAATTCCAATTTCATAATCTAATTAATCCTAAAGTGTATAGCATTATTAATTACCCAAATCAATATTTCCAAAACACCAAATTTGTACAATTAATCATGCTCATTATTATTAAATCATGTCCAACACAATTTAACAAAAATCAAACCCATTACATGTTTTACTACTCTTGGCAATATGGACTAATTTTATGTCAATTTCGAATTCAATCCAATTAAATCCAAATTAACATTAAATCAACATCCTCAATCGTTTCAAGTCATCCAATGATCAATGAAACAAAATTACCAAGATTTAGGTCATACTCCTATTCCGGCCAACAAATCAAAATTGGGGAAAATTGTTCCAAACATTTTTTAATCAAATTGATCCAATCAATCATCAATTAAAACACATTCAAGCATACTTAATCATCCATGCTCATTATTATTAAATCATGTCCAACACAATTTAACAAAAATCAAACCCATTACATGTTTTACTACTCTTGGCAATATGGACTAATTTTATGTCAATTTCGAATTCAATCCAATTAAATCCAAATTAACATTAAATCAACATCCTCAATCGTTTCAAGTCATCCAATGATCAACGAAACAAAATTACCAAGATTTAGGTCATACTCCTATTCGGCCAACAAATCAAAATTGGGGAAAATTGTTCCAAACATTTTTTAATCAAATTGATCCAATCAATCATCAATTAAAACACATTCAAGCATACTTAATCATCCAATTTCATAATTGCATGCTCAAATTCATTTTACCCAATTTCATGCTATGTAACATTCTCGGCAATTTGGGGATTTTACGTCCGATTCGAATTCAATCCAATTAATTCCACAATCGACATTAATCATATTCCCGAATGATTTCCAATACATCCAATGATCAAAAATCAAAAATCCCAAGACATTAAATCATTTATCAAATTCGGCCAAGGTAAGAAATTTGAGGAAAAATGTTCCAAACATAATTTCAACAAATTAATCCAATCAATCTTTAATTCAAACACATTTAAGCATACTAATTCATCCAATTTCATTAATCATGCTCAAAATCAAGTTTACCCAAATTTTAAACCCTAACATTTTTCATGCTTCAACTAGCTCAAGATACCATTGTTAGTGATTCTAGGTCTCCAAGATCAAATTAAACAAGCATGAACATGTGTGAATACAACGACAGAAGTTGCGGAATACTTACATCGAGCGGTTGAGCGACAAAGGAGGCAACAAAATTCAGATTCTGCTCACTGGTTTTGGCGGCAGTGGGCTGCTGTTGCTTCTGATTTTCGGCCTTCAATCAACAAGAAACCAAGCTCCAAGCTTCGTCATCTGATCCGCGGCTCATGGGTGGATTTCCCTATCACCTTTGCATGATCCCGGAGTGTGCTAGCACTCTTGTTTTTGCATCAAAAACGCACTTGCTTCCCTTCACCAAGATCAATCAAGCAATGCAAATAAGTGAATACAATAAAGAAGTATGGCAGAATCATATTTACAATGAACGGATTTGTGATGCGTTGAACACAAAAATTTTCCTTGCTCCATCCTTGAAGCTCTCGGTCATGGCTCCAATTTGTGCTACATGATTTTCGGTCAAGCTCCAAGCTTGGGAATGGATTCCATGCTCAAGGGTTTTTTTCCCTATCACCTTTGGATGACTCTTTAATGTGCTAGCACTTGGAAAAATTTTCCACAAATTCTTCATAAATCTTCTTCTTGTTCTCGGCAATGGAGAAACAAAATGAGAGAAAAAATTGGCCCTTGGCCGAAAGTCTTAGAGAGAGAGGAGAAGAGTTGTGTTGGTTTTTTTTCAAAAATCATTTAAAATCTCATTTTCCAAAAATTGTACAAGGCATTTAAGCCTTCCAACCACCACCATCAATCACAAGTGACAACCATCACATCACTCAAGTGATGTGACTTACATCACAAGAATGACTAATGATGTGACGTGTGATGTGACTTGTGGGCCCCACTTGATTCGAAATGCGAGTGAGCCCGCAAACACTCCCGGGTTCGGGTTTGCTAATTCCGAATTAACGAATTTTCCGTTGTGACGTAATTAAATCAAATTTAATTAAATAATTATGCCTAGTAAAATTACTATTTACGTCGCTAGCGAATTAATTCTAAATTAACTCGTTCGCCCGAATTAAAATCTAATTTTAATTCCGTGTCGAAATCTAATTTCGTATAATATATCGAATATATTATTTTATAGATTAATTCAAATTAATCGTTCTCTCTCGTTAAATAATATTTTATCCCAGATAAAATATCTTCTTAATTAATCCCAGATTAATTTTCTCTCTCTATTAATTAATCCCAGATAATAATGTATGAGTCATACGTCATCGGTGATCTTCGGGAAGCGACCCATGAGATCCCCGGATATGTTGGCAGTAAATCCGGTCGTCGGACTATCCAAACACGTACGTACCTAGTACTACATTTTTACCGATTTACAAGACAAGGTTGGCTTTTAGCAAACAACCCGTGCCTACCCAATTCTCCAGAAATATTCTTAAAGGAATATGTAATCTATATCAGGCGTATTACACAGCGTATTGAGTATTGCGATCCAGTATCAGATGTCAGGTGCTAGGCCTGGGGCTGGAATTATGTCTGCCTCGTACGAAGCACATATCAGATCTCTGGTAACTAGTCTCTATAATCGGATAAACATGACCTAGTCAAATTATCCCGATAGCTGCAGCATATAAGAGCACCAGTTCCGTATCCTACGTGATCATCATCTCCACTATGACTGGAGTGATATTTCCATCTTGACATCACACCTAATACACTGCGATTCTCAATATACCCAGAAGAGGCGTACACAGAACCGGTTAAAGCCCTGGATGACCAAAACCAAAGTATATTGATTGTCACAAGTATTAGCGGTGCAAGTCTCAGGTTAAGACCAAATACACCTACCCTGATTCAGACTTCCATAGACACATAGTCATACTACCAATGGAATTCCGAGGGGTCTATCCAGAGCGAAGCTGTTTCCGTACCATCGATAAACACAACCTTCTATTACACTTGCATAAGTATCCAATACTTAAATATATGAGAACTATGCCGTTATGCTCCCATAACAAGCACAAGTGCTATACTAGTCTATTCCGCATTATCGAAGTCCAATCTCGATAATACTCCGACTAGGGACGATTTAATGATTAAACCTTAATGGATTGATACTGTTTCATATCTTATCAATCCGGAACTAATCATATGGAATTTTATCATTTATATATCCCGGTAATCTAATTACAAATGATAAAATAGCAATTTCCTTTGTCACATAGTTAATTTGTACAACAACACCATGTTCTATACAAATAGTGATGCTATGGGTCATAATTGTCCAACAATCTCCCACTTGGCCTATAGTCAATCACTCAAGTGTCCTACACCTAAACTATGTATGGTTCGCTCAAACTTCTGCTGAGAAATTTCTTTCGTCAGCGGATTTGCAAGATTATCATCTGATGCGATTTATTCGATCATCACATCGCCATGATGTATGATCCGAACGAATCAGATGAATAGTTGAAGTATATACTCGGATCGTTGATGAGACCATTAATTCTTTAGCTTGTGCTGTAGCCTAGCTCAGCTGCTAACAGAACTACTCCTAATCTAATTAGGATTATTAAGATCCAAAGTGCTTCTATTTCTGCCTCAGCTGCAGTAATATTCCGCTTTTGTTGTTTATTCGGTAACAGTATCTTGCATGAAAGATTTCCAGCTCACTGTTCCGTTATTCAAACTATATAGTATCGCTATTACGACTTACAGTCATTTTTTGTCGGTTTGGAAACTTGCAGTAGTGAACACAGTCACTTCAAGTTCTCCTTCTCCATAACTTAAGAAAGCATCCTTAGATCATCTAAGATACATAAGGATGTTCTTAACATCAACCCAGTGACTATCACTTGGATCGGCCTGATTGTGACTCCATATGCTCAAAGCATATGAGACACCAGGTCGCGTACATTTCTTTCAATGTACGAGTTCTCAGAGATTGCTAACAACTTTTAGATCTATCCCAGTAGATCTTTATTCCTAGAATAAAAGTTGTATCTCCCAAGAATTCTACGGAGAATTTTCATGAAAGCCAAGCTTTCACCGATTGTATATGGGAATATCATTTCCAAGAAATGACATATCATCATTATATAGGACATCACTTTCAGTGCGCTCCCACTAAACTTCTTATATACACAAGAATCATTTTCGTTTTGAATTAAATCATATATCATTATGATTACATCAAAACGATAATTCCAAGAACGCAATGCTTGCTTCAATCCATAAATTGATCAAATAACTTGCAAACCTTATTTGCTTGTTTTGGTACGACAAAACCGTCAGGATGTTGTAAACATCCTCCAAAAGGTTTCCGTTTAAGGAAAGCGATTTTGACGTTCAGCTGCCATATTTCATAAATGAAACATGCAGCATTAGCAAGCATTATCCAAATGGATTTAACCATGGCAACAGGTAAAAGGTTTCGTCGTAATCAACACAATTTTGATAACGATACCTTTTCGCTACAAGCCTAGCTTAGTAAGTTGTATGTTGCCATCCATGTATGTCTTCCTTGAAGACTAATATTGTACCAATATGCACAATGCCTTCCGGTACATCAACTAGTGTCCAAACTTAGTTGGTAATATACATGGGATCCATTTCGGACTTCATGCACTTTACTATAATAGGGGTCCGATACCTGACCTTGTATCACTTCCTCATACGTAGTCGGTTTGTCTTCCTCAATAAGATTGACATCTTTACGATGTGAGATCAGAAACCCATACCTCCCAGGTTGTTTTCTGACTCTCTCCGACTTACGCGGTTCTTGTGTATTCGAAGATTATGGTACAGTTTCATCCCTGATGAACTGTATGTGTTCCATTAAGGAATCGGTGCATGTAACATTATTACTCTGATTTTCATCGAGTTTTACTTTACTCCCACTTACCACTGCATATAGGTATTCCTCTTAGGAAAATCGCATGGCGAGCAACAATTACATTGTTCACTTATGAGTTATATAAGTACTATACTTGGTTCCCTAGGATAACCTACAATTAGGCACTATCCGATTTGGGTTCTTGTTTGGTATCATCAAACATATGCCTAGCAATTCCTAAATTACCTTGTTTCCTAGTGGGCTAGGATCCCGTTCAATAACACACAACCTTGACTTTGGCCAAACAATTGTATGATATTTAACTAGGTAGATCTCTAAGATCAATTGGATCTCATCCAATTCCTAGATCCAGTAGGTGACATCCAAGTCCGAAACATTTATTACAAGATATATGCCAATATATCCACTATATTTTCCTAACCTTTTTCCTCTGAATCAACTAAGCCATGGCTTTGGCACAACAACAAACTTAATGTTCTAGTTAAGCAGGACCCATGACCTTGAAAGCTTCGTAATCGATTGTCGATGGACAAGAAGTGATCTTGACTTGCCAAAAAATCACAACTTCGACAAGACACCGATATGGAACAAAGCCTTCATGATTCAAACACACATCCGCGATGGACAAAGGCATGGACTTTGGCCAACAAACGCAGTGCCAATCTTGATCTTGAGAATGAATCGTTCAATGGATGGAAAAACGCTTAATATTGTTGAGGGTTTTTTCGCGTAATTGGAAACCATTAATTATCGTTGTGAAGGTCTCATCATACAACCCTTAAACATGAAGTTCTAAAACATAATAAGGCGCGTAAATAATTAATAATGATATGCGGATTGATATTTAAAACAACCTTGTTCCTAGAACAAATCTCTCCATTTCCTCTCTCCCGCTAGCAAAATTCTTACTTCTTTCAATTCTACCCAATTACAACACTCTAAAGAAACCTCATTTACTTGAGGGGAATAGGTGAGAAGAGAAATACAAAGAATCAAGAGGTAATATGCTGGACATGCATGTCCAATTTAATAAATTCTAAATTTATTACAATAATTTCCAAAATTGTGCCCTCACCCATCTAATATCCATCCGATATACATTATTTCATACATCACATCCAAATGAAAGTGGGCCCACGTGCCTCACGCGTTCGGGTTCGATATTTCCGAAATACCGAGCTTACGTCGCGACGTTAATTCATCGAATTTAAATAAATAATTACGCCTGGCGAAATTATTATTTACGTCGCTAACGATTAATTCTGAATTAACTCGTTTACCCGAATTAAAATCTAATTTTAATTCCGCGTCAAAATCTAATTTCGTTTAATAGATCGAATATATTAATCCATCGATTAATTCCAAATTAATCGTTTCGCTCTCTTTAGACGACATTTTATCCCGGATAAATATCTCCGTTATTAATCATTAAATTTTCTCTCTCTTCTATTATAATCCCAGATTATTCAAAAGTGCGAGTTGTGCGTCATCGGTGGATTATCGGGAAGCGACCCCTGAGATCCCGGAAATCGGGCAGTAAAAACGTCGGGGGAAGTAACGGGTCGGGGGAGTAACCGAATCACGTACGTACCAATACTACGTCTATCTTATACCGATTGACGAGACAAGGTCGACTCCTAGCAAAGCACCAAGTCTTCCCAGGTTCTCCAGACATATTCATCAAAGAATATCTAGATCTGTATCAAGCGTATATACAATGTATTGTGCATATGGCCCAGTATCAGATAATCACGTGCTAAGGGCTGGGGCTGGATAAGTGTCTGCCCCGTCCGAAACACATATCGGATGTCTGGTAACTAGTCCCTATAATCGGATATTCATGACCTGGTCATATTCACGATTGGATGCGATCACTTTAAGAGCACTAAATACCGTATCCTGCGTGACATCATCTCCATTATGACTGGAGTGACACTTCCATCTCGACATCACATCCAATACACTACGATTCCTGATAACCCACAGAAGAGGTGAACACAGAACCAGTTAAGATCCCCCACCACCAAAACCAAAGTTTACCGATTGTCGTAAGTATTAGCGATGTAAGTCTCAGGTTAAGACTATACACACCTACCTTGATTTCGGCCTCCCATAGACACCTAGTCATAATACCAATGGGATTCCGAAGGGTCTATCCAGAGCGAAGCTGTTTCCCCCGTACATCGGTGAAAACACGACCTCCTATCGCACTGCACAAGTATCCAATACTTATATATATGAGAAACTATGCCGTTGTGCCCTCACAACGCCCACAAGTGGCAAATACTAGCCTATTCCGCATTATCGATGTCCCGTCTCGATAATACTACGGCTAGGGATATTTAATGATTAATCCTTCGTGGACTGATACTGTCTCATATCATCTCAATCTAGGAACTATCATAAGGACCTCTCTTCATTTATATATCTAAGGTGATCTAATCACAAATGATGAGAGTGCAATTTCCTTGTTACATAGTTAATTTACTACAACAACACAATGATCTGTGCAAATAGTGACGCTATGGGTCATTTTGTCCAACAATCTCCCACTTGGCACATTGCGAGTCACTCAGTGTCCTACACCTGAACTATGTACGGTTCGCTCAAATTGCTGAGGAAAGGCGTTCGTCAGCGGATTTGTTCGATTATCTGTGACGCGATTTATACGATCATCACATCGCCACGATGTATGATCCGAAACGAATCAGATGATATAGAAGTATATATCTGGATCGTCGATGAGACCTTGACTTCCTTTAGCCTTAGTCCTGTGCGCACGTCGCCTAGCCTGCGAGTGCTAACAGTACGATATCTAATCTAATATAGATACTTACTGCACTCGACCCACAACAGAAAAGCTTTATTGCTGCCTCAGCTGCAGCAAATCCGCATTTGTTGTTTATTCGGTAACAGTGATCTTGCTTGGAAGATTTCCAGCTCACTGTCCCGGTGTTTCAAACTTTATAGTACCGCAGTATTTAACTGGTTGGAAAACTTGCAGCAGTGATCCCAGTCACTTCAAGTTCTCCTTCTCCATAGTTTTAAGATAGCATCTTTTAGTTCTCTGAGATACTAACAGATGTTCTTAACTTCAATCCAGTGACTGTCACTTGGATTGACCTGATTGTGACTCCATATGCTTGAAGCGTATGAGACACCAATACAAGTACATTTTAAATGTACAATTTCCCAGAGAGTGTTAACACTCCAAATCTATCCCAGTAGATCTTTATTCCTCTAATAAAGGTTGTTACTCCCCAGAATTCTACGGAGAATTTCTATTGAAAGCCAAGCTTTCAACAATAGTTTTTATGGGAATTTCACTGTCAGTGCGCTCTCTCCCACTAACCTCCTTATATACACAAGAATTATTTCGTTTTGAGTCAAATCATAAACCATTATGATTATTTCAAACAACAGTTCCAAGAACCTTATGCTTGCATCAATCCAAACATGGATCGAATAACCCGCAAAACCTTGTTTGTCGGTTATACAAAAAGTCAGGATGTTGTAAACATCCTCCAAAAGGTTTCCTTTTCAGGAAAGCGATTTTGATTTGTAACTGACATATTTCATAAATGAAATATACAGTTATCAACAAGCATCTTCAAAATGGATTTACCATGGCAACATGTAAAAAGGTTGAACCGTTATTAACATAATGTTTGATAACGATACCTTTCCGTCAAAACCTTAGCTTTGCACGTTGGTATGTTGCCATCCATGTATGTCTTCCTTGAAGACGTTTAATGTACCATAGGCACTACGCCCTTGTGGTACAACAACTAGTATCCAAACATAGTTGTTATACATGGAATCCATTTCGGACTCATGGCACTTTGCCTCAACAGGGAGTCGATACCTCGTATCACTTCCTTATAACGTAGTCGGATCGTACACCTCCATAAGATTGACATCTTTATGAGGTTAGATCAGAAACCATACCCTAGGTTGTTTTCTGACTCTATCCATCTACGAAGTTCTTGTGTATTTAAGATTAATGGTATAGATTCATCATAGATGAACTATTTGTGTTCCATTAAGGACTTTGTGCCTTGAACAGTATTACTCCGATTTTCATCGAGTATCACTATCCTCCCACTGACCACTGCATATCGGTATTCCTCTCAGGAAACCGCATGGTGAGCAACAATTATATTGTTCTCATGTGGGATTTACAAGTACTATACTTAAGGTTTCCCTTAAGATAACCTATATTGGCACTTATCCAATTTGGGTCCTTAGTTTGGTATCATCCAAACGCTATGCCTGGCATACCCAAATTATCAGGAATGAGAAACCTCGTTTCTTTCCCTGTTCATATCCTATATGATATCTGTCAAACAGATTTATATGGAACCTTATTCTAAATAAGTTTTGCACTGTTAATACATATCCTGTTGAGGGAAATAGTAGCTCAGAGCGACTCGTGATAAACCTTATTATGTCCAACAAAATTCGGTTTTAGTTCAGACACATCGTCTAACTGACGTGTCTCGAGAGGAGTCCTCATCTGAAAGAATACCATACTCTTTCATGTACGTATGAAACTTACTGCTAAAGTATTTTCCATTACGGTATTACCGGGGCGGAATAATACTATAGCCGATCTGTTTTGTCTATTTCGTGTCGAAACTCTAAAGTTTCCGATTTGTGTTCTTCAAAAGAACAACATAACCACAACGTGATGTCACATCCGTTAAGGTCACGAAATATTCATGTTCACATATAGCCTAGCTAGAGAATGGGCCCACTTAATTCACCATGAATAGGGCTAACAGATCGGTGGCTCTTTTACTATTACCAAGTAAATAGTATTTTTAGGTATTTAACCTAATAAACTAGATTCGTAGACCTTATTTGAATAGTCAAATCAGTCCTAGTCCCACTCTATAAAAGGTTGGTATACGAGTCTTGTTTAATTGTGTCCCAGACAACAATGCCACAAATAAGTCTCCATTGATCAAATCAATATGAGCTATTTATTTGTCATTTTATATGTTTGAGATTTTATTGTATTCAAAATATAATTTCTGTTATTTACATCCAATGTATTTATCTCAGTATCATCTTTATATATTGAAACACTTTAGTGTTCTAGAATATAAAGGTTTTATCCGCAATGGATTAAACACTGATATAGAGATAATGTCTCTAGATAAACTAGTTACATTATAACATTTCCTAATTTAAGTACATACCCAAAGGCGTTCCTAAACTTAGGTATCTACGGTCGAAACAGCGACTTTCGTCCCGTTTCCAATTCGCAGAGAAATCTCGGCTTGAAGCCAGTATCCGGCTCACAGCGGATTCTGAACGTCAATACATATATTTTATGTACCACACTAAGTATTTAAAATCAATTTTAATACTAGTAGTGAACATAACTTTGACAAATATTTTAAAGTTAGAGCCTCGCCCTTTCTTTAATTCCTTCGTGTTCTTCCATATCAAAATGGTAGTCAGTTTGGGATATGTCAATTATCCTTTTCAATATTTCACAAACCTTTGGCCAAGCCTTGGGTTTCGGAATATCGAAACGATGTGCACCTTGTGCTACATGCCCATTGCAAACTTTGACTTTTCTCCACTAGAATAGTCAATTAATTCTCCAAGAATTATTAATTGCAACTTTAAATACTTTTAAATCTAAAGATAGATTTATTATAAGTATATTAATTAAGTACTAAAGTCATCATCACATAAATCTTCCAATACTTTATGCTCTACTACTATTTGCTTAATTATGGGCTTAGTCTTAATAGTTATGTATCAAATAAATTAACCTATTATTAATTCCCAATGAAAATTAAATCATTTAAAACATTTAATCCAAGGATTATATATTTTAAACATTCAACTTTTCAATTCCTTCTTGATTTTAATAGTCCAACTATTAATCAATTTAATAAGGTACTATTTATTATAATGATTACAATAATCCAATTATTTAATCAACTATAATTTTAATATTGATTACTATAATCCCATATAAATCAACTATCATTTAAATTCAATTATATTGATTACTATATATCTAATTATAAAATCAACTATATATTGAATAAGTTTGTATATAGTCCAACTTATATATTTTTTAAAACAACATAAAATATTAGTCCGACTAATACTTTTAATTAATATGACGAGTAAAATATAAATGAGCGTGTTTAGCGAGTAATTGAACGAATGTTGCAAATTCAATACTTGCCTCCCACTATTTTTCGTCAAGCCTCTAACCCTCTGTGGAGTACTCGGGAAACCGTGTTTCCTAGTGGGCTAGGATCCTATTAAATAACACACAACCCTGACTTTGGCCAATAAAAGCTGTATGCTATTTAACTAGGTAGATCTCTCAGATCAATTGGATCTCATCCAATTCCTAGATCTGGTTAGGTGGACATCCAAGTCCGAAACATATGTATAATATGTCAATGTAACCATTACATTTTCTAACCATATCCTCCGAATCATTTAGGCCTTGGCTTTGGCCAAACACAAACCTAATGATTCCAGTTAAGCCGGACCCATTGACGAGGAAAGTTTCGTAATCAATGTCATTGGACAAAAAGTGATCTGACTTTGGTCAATAAAAATCACGATTTGGACAAGACACCGATATGCAACAAAACTCTCATGATTCAAGTACATCCTTGATTGACAAAGGTCTTGACTTTGGTCAAAAACAAACCAATGCAAACTTCGGATCTTGAACAAGATCATTCAATGGAAGGATATTTGCTTAATATAGATTGAGGGATTTTCGCGTGCAAATTGGCTACCAATTTAATTATCTTTGTTAGGTCTCATCATCATACACCCTTAAACATGCATTCTAAATACATAATAAAGCGAGTATGAAATAAAATAATAATGATATGCGGATGGATACTTAACACATTGATCCTAGATCAAATCTCTCCCTTTCTCACTCAAGCTAGCACTTGTACTACTTCTAACCGTTACACTACACTTCTAAAGAAACCTCATATACATAGAGGGGAATAGGTGAGAAGAGAATACAAAGAGAAAGAAGGTGATAAGGCTGGACACGCAGGTCCAATTTAATAAATCGAATTTATTACAACAATTTCTAAAATTACCCACCCGACTAGTATCCATCCGATATGCATTATTCATTCAACACAACCACGTATTCACACACACAAGCATGCTATCAATCAATCAATCAAATTAATTAATCTGATAATTAAGTGATCATCCAATGTTCAAACAACGATTTGATTTTGTTCGAGTCAACTCGTTTTTGCGCGAATAAGACTCAAAGTACGAATTCATTAATTAAATTAAACTACATAAATTAAATCCAGTTAATATGTATTTAATACAATTCACTATTCAATTCAAATTGAATATTGCACTTTATATTAATAAACCTTTTACGATTTAAATTCCAAATTCAATCGCGTCGGGACTCAAAGTCCGATTAACGTCCAACGTCAATTTAATTTAAGTCTATTGGGCTTCAATTAATTCTTTAGGGGCATGGGCTTCGGCAACCAAGCCCAATAGTGGAATCACCAAAATGCCTTAGAAATCAATTTTTCCCCCATTAGGCCCAATTAAACATTAAAGGTTCATTAGTCGCAATTGGGCTTTATGGTTAAGGTTTTGGGCCCAATTGGATCCAATCCACTTGGCCTAAACCAAACTTGATAAATCAAGCCCAAAAGGCCCATTTACAACATTAAATTCTAATTTCCAAATTAGGCCCAATTAATTAAATCCAAAATCCAATTTTCACAATTTAATTACCAAAAGTGCATTATATGATTAATCGACTAAATCGATATTTCCGAAGCACCAAATTAGTCCAATTAATCATGCTTAATTCATTATTACATGTCAAACACACATAATGAAAAATCAAACCCATTTACATGCTTGCTAAGGTCGCGGCCAAGGGAGTGATTTCATGTCCAATTCGGTTTCAATCCAATTAATCCGCAATCGACATTAAATACATATCCCGAATGATTTTCAATACATCCAATTATCAAAATCAAAAATTTCCAAGACAACACTAGGGCATATCCAATTCGGCCAACACATGGAATTTAGGGTTTATGTTCAATTCAAAGTACAATCCAATTGACATTAAATTAACATCATCCTACATGATTTTAACTCATCCAATGAATTAAAATCAACAAAATTCCAAGGATTCAAAATCAATTTTGCATTCGGCCAAGCATATAATTTGGGGAAAATAATTCCAAATCATTTTTCATCAAATTAGTCCAACCAAAATGAATTTAAACATGTTATAAGCATACTCAAACAAACAATCATTCAAATCATGCTCAACAAACATTTACCCAAATTTTAAACCCTACAAATTTCATGCTTGCAACTTTAGCTCATGATGCCATTGTTGGTTTTCTATAAGGTCCCAAGGTCAAACAAGACATGAATTATGTGTGAAACATCAACGGAGGTAGCGGAATACTCACATTGATCGGTAGAGTCGATTTGGAGACGATTCAAGCCCAAAAAGGCACTGCCTTTCACGCCCACTGCATGCAGTCCACTGCCCTGCAAAACAGAAAATTGAGTGAAGAAACGGAGCTCCAATCATCGTCGGATGGATCCCGTCTCATGGGGGAACCTCCCTACCACCTTCGCAAGACTCGTAGTGTGCTAGCACTGATTTCTCACCATGAGAATCACTCTTTGCTTCCCTTTAACTCACGCCCAAAACAGTTTCCCAAACCGTCCATTTTCGTGAGAGGAAGAGAGGAAATGAGAGAGTTGAAAATTGTGTATTAAGTTAAAATGATTTACCAAAAATCAATTTATATTTATGCCATAATTTATTAAATTAAATAAATTTATGACACAACATGCAATAGCTTAGAGTGTCAAACACTCAAATTCCAAATTAATCGTTCTCTCTCTTTAGACGACATTTTATCCCGGATAAAATATCTCCGTTATTAATCCTAGATTAATTTTCTCTCTCTTCTATTATAATCCCAGATTATTCAAAAGTGCGAGTTGTGCGTCATCGGTGGATTATCGGGAAGCGACCCATGAGATCCCCGGATAATCTGGCAGTAAATACGGTCGTCGGAGTAACCGAATCACGTACGTACCAAGTACTACGTTCTACCGATTTACGAGACAAGGTCGACTCCTAGCAAAGCAAAGCACCAAGTCTTCCCAGGTTCTCCAGACATATTCATCAAAGAATATCTAGATCTGTATCAAGCGTAGTATACAATGTATTGTGCATATTGGCCCAGTATCAGATAATCACGTGCTAGGGCTGGGGCTGGATAAGTGTCTGCCCCGTCCGAAACACATATCGGATGTCTGGTAACTAGTCTCTATAATCGGATATTCATGACCTGGTCATAATATCACGATTGGATGCGCATCACTTTAAGAGCACTAATACCGTATCCTGCGTGACATCATCTCCATTATGACTGGAGTGACACTTCCATCTCGACATCACATCCAATACACTACGATTCCTGATAAACCCAGAAGAGGTGAACACAGAACCAGTTAAGATCCCCCACCACCAAAACCAAAGTTTACCGATTGTCGTAAGTATTAGCGATGTAAGTCTCAGGTTAAGACTATACACACCTACCTTGATTTCGGCCTCCCATAGACACCTAGTCATAATACCAATGGGATTCCGAAGGGTCTATCCAGAGCGAAGCTGTTTCCGTACCATCGGTGAAACACGACCTCCTATCGCACTTGCACAAGTATCCAATACTTATATATATGGAAACTATGCCGTTGTGCCCTCACAACGCGCACAAGTGCAATACTAGCCTATTCCGCATTATCGATGTCCAGTCTCGATAATACTACGGCTAGGGATATTTAATGATTAATCCTTCGTGGACTGATACTGTCTCATATCATCTCAATCTAGGAACTAATCATAAGGACCTCTCTTCATTTATATATCTAAGGTGATCTAATCACAAATGATGAGAGTGCAATTTCCTTGTTACATAGTTAATTTGCTACAACAACACAATGATATGTGCAAATAGTGACGCTATGGGTCATTTTGTCCAACAATTGAACCAAAAATCAACTCATTCATTTCCGTGCTAATTTGTTCACGGTAATTTGGGGATTTTTTTGTCCGATTTCGATTTCGATTTCAATCCAATTAAATCCTAAATCAACATTTCCCAAGTCTTTCAACTCATCCAATGATCAAAAAATAAAAAATTACCATGAAATTAGGGCTTACTAACTTTCGGCCAAGCCTACTAATTGGGGAAAAAACTGATCCAATTCAATTTTCATCAAATTGATTATGCATAACACTATGTTATCATTATTCAAGCATACTCAATCAAACAATTTCATCAAAACATGCTCAAATAATTTTTACCCAATTTTACCCTAAATCATTTTCATGCTTAATCAAGGCTCTGATACCATCGTTGGGTTTCTACTATAGTCCCAAGATCAATCAAGCAATGAAAATAAGTGAATACAATAAAGAAGTATGGCGGAATCATACTTACAATGAACAGATTTGTGATGCGTTGAACACAAAAATTTTCCTTGCTCCATCCTTGAAGCTCTCGGTCATGGCTCCAATTTGTGCTCCATGATTTTCGGTCAAGCTCCAAGCTTGGGAATGGATTCCATGCTCAAGGGTTTGTTTCCCTATCACCTTTGGATGACTCTTTAGTGTGCTAGCACTTGGAAAAATTTGCCACAAATTCTTCCTAAATCTTCTTCTTGTTCTCGGCAATGGAGAAACAAAATGAGAGAAAAAATTGGCCCTTGGCCGAAAGTTTTAGAGAGAGAGAGGAGAAGAGTTGTGTTGGTTTTTTTTTCAAAAATCAATTAAAATCTCATTTTCCAAAAATTGTACAAGCCATTTAAGCCTTCCAACCACCACCATCAATCACAAGTAACAACCATCACATCACTCAAAGTGATGTGACTTACATCACAAGAATGACTAATGATGTGACGCGTGATGTGACTTGTGGGCCCCACTTGATTCAAAATGGGAGTGGGACCGCAAACACTCACGGGCTCGGGTTTGCTAATTCCGAATTAACGAATTTTCCGTTGTGACCTAATTAAATCAAATTTAATTAAATAATTATGCCTAGCAAATTACTATTCACGTCGCTAGCGAATTAATTCTAAATTACCTCGTTCGCCCGAATTAAAATCTAATTTTAATTCCGCGTCGAAATTTAATTTCATATAATATATCGAATATATTATTTTATAGATTAATTCCAAATTAATTGTTCTCTCTCTTTAAATAATATTTTATCCCAGATAAAATATCTCCTTAATTAATCCCAGATTAATTTTCTCTCTCTATTAATTAATCCCAGATTAATAATGTATGAGTCATAGGTCATCGGTGAATCTTCGGGAAGCGACCCATGAGATCTCCGGATATGTTGGCAGTAAATCCGGTCGTCGGACTATCCGAACACGTACGTACCAAGTACTACGTTTTTACCGATTTACAAGACATGGTTGGCTTCTAGCAAAGCACTGTGCCTACCCAATTCTCCAGAAATATTCTTAAAGGAATATGTAATCTATATCAGGCGTAGTATACAGCGTATTACGTATTGCGATCCAGTATCGGATGTTACGTGCTAGGCCTGGGGCTGGAATTGTGTCTGCCCCGTACGAAGCACATATCGGATCTCTGGTAACTAGTCTCTATAATCGGATAAATATGACCTAGTCATATTATCCCGATAGCTGCAGCATATAAGAGCACCAGTTCCGTATCCTACGTGATCATCATATCCACTATGACTGGAGTGATACTTCCATCTTGACATCACACCCAATACACTACGATTCTCAATATACCCAGAAGAGGCGTACACAGAACCGATTAAAGCCCTGGACGACCAAAACCAAAGTATATTGATTGTCGCAAGTGTTAGCAGTGCAAGTCTCAGGTTAAGACCAAATACACCTACCCTGATTCGGACTTCCATAGACACATAGTCATACTACCAATGGAATTCCGAGGGGTCTATCCAGAGCGAAGCTGTTTTCGTACCATCGGTAAACACAACCTCCTATTACACTTGCATAAGTATCCAATACTTAAATATATGAGAACTATGTCATTATGCTCCCATAACACGCACAAGTGCAATACTAGTCTATTCCGCATTATCGATGTCCAATCTTGATAATACTCCGACTATGGATGTTTTAATTATTAAACCTTCATGGATTGATACTGTCTTGTATCTTATCAATTCGGAACTAATCATATGAACTTTTATCATTTATATATCCCGATAATCTAATTACAAATGATAAAAGAGCAATTTCCTTTGTCACATTGTTAATTTGTACAACAACACCATGTTATGTACAAATAGTGATGCTATGGGTCATAATTGTCCAACCGTTTGAACAACAGAGCAGTGAGTAGGAAATCTTCCACGCAAGAGACTGTTGCTGATTCAACAACAGAAGCAGAATATATCGTTGCAGGTGAGGCATCAAAAGAAGCAGTTTGGATCCGTAAATTCCTAATTGGATTAGGAGTAGTTTCGTTAGCAGCTGATCACGTTCCTTTGTATTGTGACAATAACGGGGCTATAGCGCAGGCTAAGGAATCGCGGTCTCATCAACGGTCCAAGCATGTACTTCGACGTTTCCATCTGATTCGTGAGATCATACATCGTGGCGATGTGAAGATCGAGAAGATCGCATCAGATGACAACATTGAAGATCCGGTGACGAAAGCTATTTCTCAGCAAAAGTTTGAGCAACATGTACATAGTTAATGTGTTAGATACTTGAGTGATTGGCTATCAGCCAAGTGGGAGATTGTTGGACAATTATGACCCATAGCATCACTATTTGTAAAAGACATTGTGGTTTTTATACAAATTAACTATGTGACAAAGGAAATTGCTATTTTATCATTTTGTAATTGGATTACATGAATATATATAAATGCTAAAAGTCCTTATGATTAGTTCCGGATTAATAAGATATGAGACAATATTAATCCACGAACGGTTTAATCATCAAATATCCCTAGTCGTAGTATTATCGAGACTGGACATCGATAATGCAAAATATACTAGTATTACTGACATGATTCTCGTAGTATAAGAATCACTCAGCTCAGAGCTACATTCCCAACTGCATCAACGACACAATTTGAGCATTTTGAGGAATCAAGCCGAATCAAGTCCAACACCAAAAATTCGACCAAGACAAGACTTGGTGGACTTGAGACACATCAATTGGGCCTTGTAAATGGAAGCCCACTAAATTTGGAGGATTTTGTGCAAAAGGGATGATTTTGTCATTTTGGGAAAAGTTACCTCTTTTGTTGAATTTTTGGGGTTTTCATTGATTTGTTGACTTAGTTAGGTCATTTGTAACTAATTTAGCTAAGTCATTTAGTTAGATTTGATTAGAACCAAATAGTTAGCAAAAGGGACCTATTAGGCATTCCTTGGAAATGATGCCACTTTTGTTGACTTTTTATTTTTGATCTTTTTGCCACTTGCATAAAGATCTTGGTGGGGATATTTGTAATATTTAGTAAATGACTACTTAGGGTTTTAGCTTTATGTAGCCATTGGGTAGTTTTAGGACCTTTTGGTCTTTTTACCTTTTGAAGAGCTTTTTAGTAAATTTGCATTATCTTATATATTGTAAACTTTATCTTCTTCAATAATAACTTGAAAATTTCGAATTTCTTCAAAGAAAAATGGCTATGGCCGAATTTCAAGCTTAAGGGAGGGATTCCCCTTTGTTTCAGCTTTGACTTATCTAAGGTGTGGCAATCTTGGTGGTGTCTCCGTGCTAGCAGAACACTGCAAGGAATCATCTTAAGGGTTCTCAAAGACAAGTTCTTTGTGGGTCTTCTTTATGGCCTTGGAAGGGTTTAGTTCCTACAAAATCGAATTCACGGTGCTTGGGGTTCTATCTGTTGCGAGGGGTTTGCTTGGCCTTAAACATCCAAGTGAGTTCCGCGTCATTTGGTATCAGAGCTTAGGGTTCCAAGGTCTGATTTTTCTATCTTTACTTTATGTTTTTCATTTAGTTTTTATTGTGTTTGTTAGTCATCAAGATATTTGTTCATCTTGATTCTTAGTTTTTGTGTTTTTTAAGTGTTTTTGCATTTCTGATCTGTCGGTGACCGGCATACCGGTCTCATACCAGTCTCAATACTGGTCTACCTGGAGATTACATAGCTACTGGAACCGGTAATCACACATACCGATACCATACCAGTCCCATACCGGTCACAAACCTGTCTCCATAAACCCATATCGGTCTACATACCGGCGAACTTGTGAGTAAAACATAGCTACTGGAACCGGGAAGCAACCATACCGGTCACATACCGGTCAACACTTTGAATTTTTTTTTAAGAGCTCAAGTAACCTAGAAAAAAATAGAGTAAAAAAAGTTCCAAAATTTGGTTGAGATTGGTTGGTTCCATATCATCAATTGGGTGTCCGTGAAGGGTTATTCAACAAAATTTCTATTGGGGCACCAAATTTTCATCCCAATTTGCATACGTCCGGGATTGTTTGCATGCTTGTTTGCTTTTGTCATAGTTTGTGATTTCCTTATTCTAAGCATTCTACTTTTAGGTTTCTTTGAATTGAGTCATTGTTGTTAGTTGAGTGTCGTCAGTTAATATTTAGTTATTACAAGTTTGTTAGGTTTGTATAATATCGTAGTTTGTAATTTGTGTCAAAAAAGAAAAAAAAATGAAGAATGTAAGATTTGAAAGTAATGATTTAGATACTTTCAAACGTAATTGTCAAGCTACCTTTGGTGATTATAGAAGATCTTATGAGAAATGGAAAAAGGCTTGGAAGGTAATTGAATCGGTGAATGAACAGAGTACGCAACAACCAAAAGCTATAGAGTCCGTGAGTGATATGAGTGTAAACACTTGTTATGTTGAGTGTATGGAAAGTAAAAACATTTGTGAGGCCAATGGTTATGAGTGTGTTGTTGTGAGTGACATGGTGAGTGGAAATGCTTGTGAGACCGTAAGCATTAAGAGAGTAAACACTTGTGAGGCAAGACTTAATGGACTTGAGACACATCATTTGGGCCTTGTAAATGGAAGCCCACGAAATTTGGAGGATTTTGTGCAAAAGGGACGATTTTGTCATTTTGGGAAAAGTTACCTCTTTTGTTGACTTTTTGGGGTTTTCATTGATTTGTTGACTTAGTTAGGTCATTTGTAACTAAGTTAGCTAAGTCATTTAGTTAGATTTGATTAGAACCAAATAGTTAGCAAAAATGACCTATTATGCATTCCTTAGAAATGATGCCACTTTTGTTGACTTTTTATTTTTGATCTTTTTCCACTTGCATAAAGATCTTGGTGGGGATATTTGTAATATTTAGTAAATGACTACTTAGGGCTTTAGTTTTATGTAGCCATTGGGTAGTTTTAGGACCTTTTGGTCTTTTTACCTTTTGAATGGCTTTTTAGTAAATTTGTCTTATCTTATATATTGTAAACTTTGTCTTGTTCAATAATAACTTGCAAATTTCGAATTTCTTCCAAGAAAAATGGCTATGGCCGAATTTCAAGCTTAAGATGATTCCTTGCAGTGTTCTGCTAGCATGGAGACGCCACCAAGGTTGCCACACCTTAGATAAGTCAAACCTGAAACAAAGAGGGGGTTCTCAAAGACAAGTTCTTTGTGGGTCTTCTTTGTGGCCTTGGAAGGTTTTTGTTCCTATAAAATCGAATTCGCGGAGCTTGGGGTTCTATCTGTTGCGAGGGGTTTGCTTGGCCTTAAACATCCAAGTGAGTTCCGCGTCAATTACACGTGTGCGCGTTATAGACGCTTAACGACATAGTTCTCATATATTTAAGTATTGGATACTTATGCAAGTGTGATAGGAGGTTCTGTTAGCCGTTGGACCGGGAACAGCTTCGCTTTGGATGGACCCATCGGAATCTCATTGGTAGTATGACTATGTGTCTATGGGAATCCGTAGGTGTTGTTGGACAATTATGACCCATAGCATCACTATTTGTATAGAACATTGTGTTGTTGTATAAATTAACTATGTGACAAAGGAAATTGCTCTTTTATCATTTTTAATTAGATTACCGGGATATATAAATGATAAAAGTCCATATGATTAGTTCCGGATTGAGATGTTATGAGACAGTATCAATCCACAAGGTTTAATCATTAAAACATCCCTAGTTGGAGTATTATCGAGATTGGACATCGATAATTCGGAATAGACTAGTATTACACTTGTGCGTGTTATGGGAGCATAACAGCATAATTCTCATATATTTGGGTATTGGATACTCATGCAAGTGTGATAGGAGGTTGTGTTTACCGATGGTACGAAAACAGTTTCGCTCTGGATAGACCCCTCGGAATTCCATTGGTAGTATGATTGTGTGTCTATGGGAGTCCGAATCAGGGTAGGTGTATTTGGTCTTAACCTGAGACTTGCACCGCTAATACTTGCGACAATCAATATACTTTGGTTTTGGTCGTCCAGGGCTTTAACCGGTTCTGTGTACGCCTCTTCTGGGTATATTGAGAATCGTAGTGTATTGGGTGTGATGTCAAGATGGAAGTATCACTCCAGTCATAGTGGAGATGATGATCACGTATGATACGAAACTGGTGCTCTTATATGCTGCAGCTATCGGGATATTATGACTAGGTCATGTTTATCCGATTATAGAGACTAGTTACCAGAGATCTGATATGTGCTTCGTACGGGGCAGACACAATTCCAGCCCCAGGCCTAGCACGTGACATCCGATACTGGATCGTAATACGCAATACTACGTATACTACGTCTGATATAGATTACATATTCCTTTAAGAATATTTCTGGAGAATTGGGTAGGCACAGTGCTTTGCTTGAAGTCAACCATGTCTTGTAAATCGGTAAAAACGTAGTACTAGGTACGTACGTATTCGGATAGTCCGACGACCAGATTTACTGCCAACATATCCGGGGATCTCATGGGTCGCTTCCCGAAGATTCACCGATGACGTATGACTCGCACATTATTAATCTGGGATTAATTAATTGAGAGAGAAAATTAATCTAGGATTAATTACGGAGATATTTTATCTGGGATAAAATATTATTTAAAAGAGAGAGAGAACGATTAATTTGGAATTAATCGATAAAATAATATATTCGATATATTATACGAAATTGGATTTCGACCCAGAATTAAATTGGATTTTAATTCAGGCAAACGAGTTAATTTAGAATTAATTCGCTAGCGACGTGAATAGTAATTTTGCTAGGCATAATTATTTAATTAAATTTGATTTAATTACGTCGCAACGGAAAATTCCTTAATTCGGAATTAGCGAACCCGAGCCCATGAGTGTTTGCGGGCCCACTCACATTTCAAATTTAAGTGCGCCCAAAAGTCACATCAAGCGTCAAATCACTAGTCAATCAAGTGATGGAAGTCACATCACTTTGAGTGAAGTGATGTTTGTCATCATTAATTGATGTGAATAGTTGATGGTGGTTATTGAATGAATTTAATGTCATTTTTCCCTCACTTTTGCTTTTTGTTTTTTGGAAAAACAAATACAAAAAGTGTAGAGATTTTGGTATATGTTTCATTAGGTTTTAGAAACCAAAATACAACAACACAACTCACACTCTCTCTTCTCTTCTCCCATTTTCGGCCAAAGGCCATTTTTCTCTCAAAATTGCTTCTCATTGCCAAGAGCATCAAGCACAATATGGGAAGATTTGTGGCAAATTTTTCCATGATGCTAGCACATTCAATGGGTCATACAAAGGTGATAGGGAAACCCATTCATGAGCATGGAATCCACACACAAAGCTTGGAGCTTGGAGATTCAACAAGGAGCAAAAAACTTGGCAAAAGCCGCGAGCTTCAAGGATGGAGCAAGGAAAATTTTTGTTGTTCCTCGCATCGCAAAATCCGATCATTGTAAGTATGATTCCGCCATACTTCTTTATTGTATTCACATATTTTTCATTGCTTGAATGATCTTGGGACTATAGTGAAACCCAACAGGTGTATGTGGTCTTAACCTGAGACTTGCATCGCTAATACTTGCGACAATCAGTACGCTTTGGTTTTGGTCGTTCGGGGATTTAACAGGTTCTGTGTACGCCTATTCTGGGTTTACTGAGAATCGTAGTGTATTGGGTGTGATGTCAAGATGGAAGTATCACTTCAGTCATATGGAGAAGATAATCAAGCAGGGATACATAACTAGTACTCTCATATGCTGCAGCTATCGGGATAGTATTTCTAGGTCTTGATTATCCGATTAAATAAACTAGTTGCTAGTGATCCGATATATGCTTCCTACGGGGCAGACATAATTCTAGCCCTAGGCCTAGCATGTGACATCCGATATTGGATCGTAATACGAAATACATAGTATACTATGCCTAATATAGATTATATATTCTTCGTTGAATATTTCTGGAGAATTGGGTAGGCACGGTGCTTTGCTAGAAGCCAACCATGTCTTGTAAATCGGTAAGAACGTGGTATAGGGTACGCACGTGTTCGGATAGTCCGACAATCAGATTTACTGCCAACATATCCAGGGATCTCTTGGGTCGCTTCCCAAATATTCACCGATGACATTTGACTCGAACAGAATTAATCTAGAATTAATTATGAGAGAGAAAAAATTAATCTGGGATTGATTACGGCAAGAATTTATCTGGGATAAAATTCGAATAGAAGAGAGAAAGCGATTAATTTAGAATTAATCGATTAAATAATATATTGGATATATTAATTGAAATCGGATTTCAATGCAGAATTAGAATTGGATTTTAATTCTGGTGAACGAATTAATTTGGAATTAATTCGCAAGGGACTTTCGTAATAATTTTGCTAGGCATTATTATTTAATTGAATTGGATTTAATTACGTCGCGACGAAAAATTCTTTTAATCGGATTAAACGAACCCGAGCCCGAAGTATGTTGTCTCACCCAACTTGAATTTTGAATTTAAGTGTGGGACCCACCAACTTACATCACTAGTCATTCAAGTTGATGGAAGTGGTTGGGAGCTTTTATGGTAACTTACACAACACACTTTGCTTTTTCTTTTTGGAAAAGGATATACACATTTTTGGAAAAGTCAATTGGTAATTGTGTTTGAAAACAAAATATCAAAAACCAATCTCTCATTTTCCCCTCCATTGTCGTGACCTTGGACTTCTCTTCTCCATTGATTTTGTTTCAAAATCTTCCAAGCTAGCACTTAAGGAGTCTTGTGAGGTGATAGGGAAACTCACCCTTGGGTTGGATTCATTCAACAAAGCTCGGAGATCCAACAAACATACAAAAAATTTTAAATCCAACATCCCGATCATTGTAAGTTTTTTCCGCAAACTTCAATTATATTCACACACAAATCATCTTAGGGATCTTGTGACATGTCTAGGAAACTAACAACCACATGTCTAAATGAGTTTCCAAAACTCATGGTACATCGGGTTAAACCATTGGAACTCTGATTCCAATATACGACATGTGCTAGTCTTCTAGGTTATAGAATCTTGACCGTATTCCAAAACCAACGACTAAGAATATTTACTTTAAAAGTAGTTTACACCTAGTGTCAAAATAATTCTAAGGTCGATGTCATTCTTAGCATATCTATACTTCAATCTAATACGCATAATGACAATACTATTAAGATGGTATGAAATGAAAATGTAGTTATTTTATTAATAATTAATAAATGTACAATTCGGATTGGCACTCCAAGCACCAACTCCATCAGAGGTGGCATCGACTTCAATACTACTTGGTTAGATATTAGATCGAGTCATATTATAATAAGTCATTATCTTGATGGTTGGCAGACGGCTATTTTGTATTGGGCAGTAGTTTTTTCACGGAATGCCTTCGTTTTTGTTGATAATATCCGTAACAAAATAAATTCAATTGACTTGTAATGAGTCTTGAAAATCTCGGAGCCATTAGACAAGTATTTGGACAACATCAGATGGAGATATCAGAGTGATGTTCACATTTTTGGATATTTCAGAAGATTTATAGCTTCAATTGACATGATATTAGTTTCATTTGAAAGTAGACTCGAAGATGATCGCGTACATATAAGGAACGCATTATTTGGCCAATGGGCAAGAAAGTTACAAGCGTTTTAATTTGCACATCAAAATCGTCCGCGACGTGCTTTCGTCTGAGTGTTCTAACGCCCAGAGACAGAAATTTTACGTTTGAGAGGCGTTCGAACGCCCGTACGTAAGTGGGTTATTTTAGACGCATTTTTAAGCCAAATTTTCATTATGAAACCTTTGTCTTTGCCCTACCTATATAATAAACTTGGAGCCACCTTCAAAATGGTTGCAAACACATTACTCTGAGCCTCAAATCTTCTTAACTTTTCAACCTTCTTCATAATCCACCTTGAAAACTTCTTTGTTTTCCTGTCTTCTCTATTTTGGTGAGATTCTCCTTTGATATACTGTTAACAAATAAAAACAACCTTAACCCAATATGTAAGTGTTCCTAGAACATGCCAAGATCATCTAAGAGTGATTTGTGTGTGAATAAAATCAAAAGAATTACGGAAAATACTCACATTGATTGGATGAGTTCAAAACTTTTTATGCATTTCGGTGGAAGCTCCAAGTCCTTCATGAGTGTTTCCAACACTTGGGTGAGTTTCCCTATCACCTTTAATGACTCCTTGTAAGTGCTAGCTTGGAACAAATTGAAAGAAAAATTTTCTCCTCCATGAGTAAAGTTTCGGCCATCATGAAAGAGATAAGGAGATTAATAGTTTTTCAAGTTCTAAACTTATTACCAAACATGTAAAAGTGTGTTGACTTAAGTCGTTGTGTTGGGAAAAAATCCAATTAATACTTGCCGACCACTTACATCACAAAAAAGTGACTTTTGATGTAAGTCATGGGTCCCACCCATTAAATTCAAAATTTGGTTGGCACACACAACACGACTTTGGGCCCGGTTTCATTTAATCCGATTAAACGAAATTTTTGTCGCGACATAATTAAATCTAATTTAATTAAATAATAATGCCTAGCAAAATTATTACGAAAGTCGCTTACAATTAATTCTAAATTAATTCGTTCGCTCTCGAATTAAAATCCAATTTTAATTCCGCATTGAAATCTAATTTCATTTAATATATCTAATATATTATTTTAGCCCAATTAAATAAATTAAATAGAAAAATCCAATTTAACTATTAAATTTATTTGACCGATTAATTCCAAATTAATCGCGTTCTCTCTTCTCGACGAATTTAATCTCAGATAAATTCTCGACGCAATTAATCCCAGATTAATTCTTTCTCTGTTAATTAATCCCAGATTAATTTTCTCTCTCATAATTAATCCCATATTAATTTTCTGTTCGAGTCAAATCTCGTTGTGAATCTTCGGGAAGGGACCCAAGAGATCCCTGGATATGTTGGCAGTAAATACGGTCATCGGACTATCCAAATACGTGCATACCCGGTACCACGTTCTTACCGATTTACAAGACATGGTTGGCTTCTAGAAAACATCGTGCCTACCCAATTCTCTAGAAATATTCTTTAAAGGAATATGTAATCTTTGTCAGGCGTAGTATACATAGTATTGCGTATTACAATCCAGTATTGAATGTCACATGCTAGGCATGGGGCTGGAATTGTGTCTGCCCCGTACAAAGCATATATAGGATCTCTGGTAACTAGTCTCTATAATCGGATAATCATGATATTGTCATATTATCCCGATAGCTGCAGCATATAAGAGTACCAGTTCCGTATCCTGCATGATCATCATCTCCATATGACTGAAGTGATACTTCCATCTTGACATCACATCCAATACGATTCTCAATATACCTTGAAGAGGCGTACAGAGAACCTGTTAAAGCCCCGGACAACCAAAACCAAAGTATACTGATTGTCGCAAGTATTAGCTATGCAAGTCTCGAGTTAAGACTGTTGGGTTTTCTAAGTCATCCCAAGATCAATTAAGCAATGAAAACAAGTGAATACATCAAAGTAAAGTTGCGGAATACTCACTTTGATCGGCTTTTCCGATGCGAAGAACAACAAAAATTTCTCCTTCATTGAAGCTCTCGGCTAAGCCCTTTTTGTGCTCCTTGAAGTTTCGGTCAACCCCTCCATTTGTGCTCCTTCAGCTCCTTCAAGCTCTAAGCTTTAAGTGTGATTCCATGCTCATGAATGGGTTTCCCTATCACATTTGTTTGACCCCTTGGATGTGCTAGCATCATGGAAATTTTGCCACAAAATCTCCCTTTGCTTTTTTTTGTGTTGTTCTCGGCCAAGCCAAGAACATTTGAGAGGAAAAAGGTTTCTAAAACCGTGAGGTAGGGGAGAGGGAGAGAAGAAGATGATTTTTTTTGTTTTCTGTATTTGGATTTAAAAAATCTAATACCAAATACCACTTTCCAAAAAGGTACAAGGCATTTAAGCCTTCCAACAACTCACATCAATCAAAAATTTACAAGTTGTCAATCACAAAAAAATGTGACAAGACTCCCATCACAAGAATGACTAACGATGTGATGCGTGATGTGAGTTGTGGGCCCCACTTGATTCGAAATGCGAGTGGGCCCGCAAACACTCCCGGGCTCGGGTTCGCTAATTTTGAATTAACGAATTTTCCGTTGCGACGTAATTAAATCAAATTTAATTAAATAATTATGCCTAGTAAAATTACTATTCACGTCGCTAGCGAATTAATTCTAAATTAACTCGTTCGCCCCAATTAAAATCTAATTTTAATTCCGCGTCGAAATCTAATTTCGTTTAATATATCGAATATATTATTTTATTGATTAATTCCAAATTAATCGTTCTCTCTCTTTAAATAGTATTTTATCCCCGATAAAATATCTCCGTAATTAATCCCAGATTAATTTTCTCTCTCTCATAATTAATCCCAGCTTAATAATGTTCGAGTCATACGTCATCGATAAATCTTCGGGAAGCGACCCATGAGATCCCCGGATATGTTGGCAATAATCCAGTCGTAGACTATCCGAACACGTACGTACCTAGTACTATGTTTTTACCGATTTACAAGACATGGTTGGCTTCTAGCAAAGCATCGTGCCCTACCAATTCTCCAGAAATATTCTTAAAGGAATACGTAATCTATATCAGGCGTAGTATACATCGTATTGCGTATTGCGTATTGCGATCCTGTATCAGATGTCACATGCTAGGCCTGGGGTTGGAATTGTGTCTGCCCCGTACGAAACACATATCGGATCTTTGGTAACTAGTCTCTATAATCGGATAACTATGACCTTGTCATATTATCCCGATAGCTGCAGCATATAAGAGCATCAGTTCCGTATCCTACGTGACCATCATCTCCATATGACTGGATTGATACTTCCATCTTGACATCACAACCCAATACACTACGATTCTCAATATACCCAGAAGAGCGTAAACAGAACCTGTTAAAGCCCTGGATGACCAAAACCAAAGTATATTGATTATCGCAAGTATTAGCTGTGCAAGTCTCAGGTTAAGACCAAATACACCTACCCTGATTCGGACTTCCATAGACACACAGTCATACTACCAATGGAATTCCGAGGGGTCTTTCCAGAGCGAAGCTGTTTCTGTACCATCGGTAAACACAACCTCCTATTACACTTGCATAAGTATCCAATACTTAAATATATTAGAACTATGTCGTTATGCTCTCATAACACGCACAAGTGCAATACTAGTTTATTCCGCATTATCGATGTCCAATCTTGATAATACTCGACTATGGATGTTTTAATGATTAAACCTTCATGGATTGATACTGTCTCATATCTTATCAATCTGGAACTAATCATATGGACTTTTATCATTTATATATCCCGATAATCTAATTACAAATGATAAAAGAGCAATTTCCTTTGTCCATAGTTAATTTGAACAACAACACAATGTTCTGTACAAATAGTGATGCTATGGGTCATAATTGTCCAACAAATACCAAATACACCTACCCTGATTCAGATTCCCATAGACACATAGTCATACTACCAATGGGATTCCGAGGGGTCTATCCAGAGCGAAGCTGTTTCCGTACCATCAGCAAACAGAACCTCCTATTACACTTGCATGAGTATCTAATACCCAAATATATGAGAACTATGTCGTTACGCTTCCATAACACGCACAAGTGTAATACTAGCCTATTCCGTATTATCGATGTCCAGTCTCGATAATACTACGACTAGGGATATTTAATGATTAAACCTTAGTGGATTAATATGTCTCATATCTTATTAATTTGGTACTAATAATATGGACTTTTATCATTTATATATCCAGGTAATCCAATTACAATGATAAAAGAGCAATTTCCTTTGTCACATAGTTAATTTGTACAACAACGCCATGTTCTGTACAAATAGTGATGCTATGGGTCATAATTGTCCAACAAATCTCCCATTTGTCCTATAGCCAATCACTCAAGTGTCTAACACCTGACTATGTACGGGTTGCTCAAATTTCTGCTGAGAAATATGCTTTCATCAGCGGATTTTCAAGGTTATCATCTGATGTAATTTATTCGATCATCACATCGCCACGATGTATGATCGAACGAATCAGATGAATTAGTCGAAGTACATACTTGGATCATTGATGAGACCCGGTGGTTCCTCAGCCTATGTTGTAGCTTAGCTCAGCTGCTAAAGAAGACTACTCCTAATCCAATTAGGATTATTAGATCCAAAAATGCTTCTATTGTTGCCTCAGCTGCACAATGTTCCACTTTTGTTATTATATTATATCGGCAACAGTATCTTGCTTGGAAGATTTCCAGCTCACTATTCCGTTATTGAAACTAAATATGTACCCATATTGCGACTTAAAGTCGTCTTTATATCTGTTTGGAAACTTGCAACGGTGAACCCAGTTACCTCAAGTTCTCCTTCTCCTAAATTAAGAAAGCATCCTTAGTTTGTCTAAGATACTCAAGGATGTTCTTTACATCAATCCAGTTACCACATCACCTGGATCGGCCTGATTGTGACTCCAAATACTCAAAGCATATGAGACACCAGGTCGCGTACATGTCTTTCAATGTACGAGTTCTCGGAGAGTGCCAACAACTTTTAGATCTATCCCAGTAGATCTTTATTCCTAGAATAAATGTTGCCTCTCCCAAGTATTCCATGAGAATTTTAATGAAAGGCAAGCTTTCACTGATAATTATGGGAATTTTTGCTAAGAAGCAATACATCATCAACTTATAGGACATTCATTGTCAGTGCGCTCCCACTAACCTTCTTATATACATAAGAATCATCTTCGTTTTGAGAAATCATATACCATTTATGATCTTATCAAAACGTTGGGTTCCAAGAACGCAATGCTTGCTTCAATCCATGAATGGATTGAATTAACTTGCAAACCTTATTGTATGTTTTGGTACGATAAAACCGTCAGGATGTTCTTTACATCCTCCAAAAGGTTTTCGTTAAGGAAAGCGGATTTGGCTTCCAACTGTCATATTTCATAAATGATGTTAGACATATGTCTCATAGCGTCACTGTTTGTAAATGATATTGTATTATTGTACAAAATTAACTATGTGATAATGAAATTGCCTTTTGCCGTTTTGTAATTTTATTTACTTTGATATATAAATGGCGAAAGTCCATATGATTA
>SKCR01050253.1:0-39369 GCA_019454045.1 Zanthoxylum bungeanum | reverse complement strand
AGTGACGCTATGGGTCATTTTGTCCAACACTTTCTCTTGTAGATCCACTTACCACCTATGGGTTTCACTCCATCAGGTTGGTCTACAAGTTCCCAGACTGAGTTGGACTACATAGACTCCATCTTGAGGTTCATGGCTTTGAGCCATTCCTCTTTATCAGTATCTACCATTGCATTACGATAGGTCAATGGATCATCTATACCATCACAAGATACAACAACTTGTACCTCACCATTTCCTAGATAGCGTTCAAGTTGTCTTACAACCCTCCCACTACGTCTGGGTGGTATGGTATACTGATAAACTTATATATGACTTTCAGATGTTGAAGGTGCAATGTCTTTGTCAACATTTGACAATGGTGTATTGGTCATACCAACAAGTAACTCCTCAAGTAACACTTTATTCCAACAAGTAACTCCTCATATAGTCCTCCTCAAGGAATGTAGCATTTGTTGACACAAATACTTTATTATCTTCTGGACTATAAAAGAATCCACCCTTAGTTTCTTTAGGATAGCCTACAAATAGGCAAACCTGTGAACGTGGTTCCAACTTAGTAGTCTTGTTCTTTAGCAAATGTACCGGACACCCCCATATGCGGAAATGTCGCAAACTAGCTTTACGACCATTCCACAACTCTAAGGGAGTCTTAGGAACAGACTTAGAAGGAACTACATTCAAGATATACATTGCAATTTGCAATGCATACCCCCAGAATGAACTAGGTAGAGTGTTATAACTAAACATTGATGTCATCATGTCTAGTAGGGTCCGATTTCTCCTTTCTGTAACACCATTTTGTTGTGGTGTTTCAGGTGCTGTGAGCTGTGAAATAATTTCATGCTCAACTAAGAATTCCTCGAAATCTCTATCAAGGTATTCTTCTCCACGATCTGATCGTAGAATTTTGATGCTTTTACCTAACTGGTTCTCAACCTCAGCACGATAGTCTTTGAACTTTTCAAATGTAATTGACTTGTTCTGTATTAGGTAAAATACCCATATCTAGAATAATCATCAGTGACAGTGATGAAGTATTCAAAACCACCTCGGGCTTTTACATTCATCGGTTCACAAACGTCCGATTGTATTAGCTCAAGTGTTTCTTTGGCTCTTATCCCTTTTCCAGTAAAAGGTCTCTTAGTCATTTTACCTTCTAGACAGGATTCACAGACAGATAAAGTACCGAGTTTTAACTGTTTAACACTCCGTTCTTAATTAGTCTATATCCGGTCAAGGTTAATGTTACCAAGTATAAGGTGCCATAAATAGATATCATCATGAGAAATATTTTGCCGTTTAGTTTTAGATCTTTCAATCTTAAACATTTCAGTATTAAGTAGTGATTCATACATTAACGACCTTAATACATATAGATTATTTTTAGAGTTTCCTGTCCATATCTTTAATCCATTTATACTAATAATAACTGATTTATTATTAAATGAAATAGAAAAACCACATTGCATAAGTTTTGTTACAGAAATCAAATTCTTGCGAAAACCAGGAATATATAGCACACCATTTAAACATAAATAACTATTATTAAAGTTTAACTTGGAATCTCTCATTGCTTTTGCTGAAATAGCATCCTCTATCCCAACTCTCATGGTAAAGCTACCTTCAGTAAGTTCCCTCCATGAGTCAAGTAGCTGCAAAGAACAACAAACATGATTAGTGGCACCATAATCAACAATCTATATGGATTTATCATCCTTCATCAAAATAGACTTAATGACAAGTAAATTGTATTTACCTGTATTCTTCTTCTCTTTAGCTCTGCAAGGTATTTCAGACAATTCCTTTTCCAATGCCCTTGTTGTTCGCAATGGAAACATTTTCCTTTGGTATTGGTTCATTTGGAGCTTTTGTTGTTCTTCTTTTTCATTGGTTTTGCATTTGCCTTCCAATTGCCTTTCTTCTTCTTCTTTGCAAATTTAGAAGATTCGGTAACATTTGCCTCGGCATTGGACCTACGAGGACCATTCATAACAGACTCGTAATTGGTGAGCTCATTCAGCAGTTCAGTCAACGTAAAAGTCAACTTATTAATAGAACAATTGCTTTTAAACTGCAGGAAACTCTTCGTAAGGGTTTCCATGATCATTGTCACCTGGCTTTGCACATTGATACGTGCATCATGGGTTTCAGCCATATTAAGATGAGACATCATCCTTAACACATGGTCTCAGACTGATGTGCCTTCCTTCATTCTAGCGGTCAATACATAGACTATTGCCTCATATTGATGTCGGTATGAAGGTTGCCCAAACATGTTCTGTAATGACTGCATAATCATTGATGCTGTCGCTATAGGCTTATGCTGTGCAGCAAGAACCTCAGACGTGGATTCTATCAAATAGTTATGGGCTTTCTCATAAGCTTTAATCCAATCATTATAGGTATTACGTGCAGCTCTGCCAGCATTTGGTGCTGGCTCAAGAGGACATTCCTCCATTAGGACAAATTTAAGGTCTTCGCAGACTAAGATATCATTCATGTCACATTTCCATTTAACATAATTACCCCCAGTAAATTTTTCTTGTTGTTTGAGAATAGAGATAATTGCAGATGCCATGGATGAAAAATGATAAACACGCATTCAACATTCATTCGTCAAATATTAAAATTGTCAAATATTTAAGCATAAAATTAAACATGATGCATGATCAATGTATAACGAATTAGAAACCAAAAAGAATTACTATGCCATGGTTATCTATCATCCCACAAATAAGTATCGCCATATGGTAGGTCAAGTATTCGTATGATAGACTGAGACATTCTCAATTGATTAATATATATGAAACAACTCTTATTCCTATATTAATCAACTACCGTTATTTTGATCAAGGAAGCTTTGATTAATAACTTAATCATTCCTTTGTGAGTGTGACCCATTATTTCGGAACCCTTGGACTTAACTAGTGAAGTGTCACCGTAGGATAGGTCAAATCACCAGATACATCCAGAGTCCCTATCCATTCGGAATCCAAACCTGATATTGACCCAAAAATGACACCATCCGTAGGAGGACGAAAGCAAAGCCGTCTCGAGGCGCCTATTGAATCTCACGTTTTTGGATAATAATGGAGATCGCGGGATATATTGTGGTATACCCCTCTCCCACTCACTATTAAAAAGTGTAAGGTTTCTATCTCGCTAGTATTTTATGAATCTTAGATTATGCTCGGCTAAAGTCATAACCTTAATTAATACTAGTTGATGATTTAGTGATCTAACCAATTTTAACTCTTAAAATTTTATTCATTAATACTGATTAGTCTCTACTAACCAATTAACTTAATTAAACTAATTTAATCAAGTTGTTATTGTGATCTAATCAATTTTAACTCTTAAATTATTAGTGCACTTATAGGTTTTAAAATTTAGAATTCAACGAACGGACCAAATGTCATTAAACCATTTAATCGATAAAAGCACATTATTTATTCCAAAGGTATGTGGTATTGTATCCTGAATGCAGACCATATTACCGTCCATTCAAAACCAGCTATATAATTTACTTCCGGATTTCCATCCGATATTCTCTGATTTCATTACTAGGCATTCTTTGAGGACAACAATATGTGTAACTATTGGGACTATTTCATTTTATTTTTGCACGATTGCATGTTTTGAATGACGTTTGTGGGTGTCGTCACTGTAAGTCCTCACTAGACTATAACTCATCCACTAGAGCCACCAAGGGGTTTAAAGGCTTATTGCATACGCTAAATGCAATCGTGATCCCAACGAAAGTGGCTTAGATAGTTTTTATTTATTTATTTACTTATTTTTAATTTAGATTGATCTTATTTTCTTTTTGCGCTTGAATTGCTAGGGACAACCAATAAGGTGGTTGGGGGTTGTGAAAAATGCATGAAAATGTACTTTGGACATCGCTAATTCAGTTTGATTATCTTGTGTTTTGATCTTAATTATAGTTTATTTTGCGTCTTATTATTAGAGAGCAATGGAACATGGAGATTGGAGCAATTACACATGTTTCAGAACCTTACAGACGCATCGAAAGCACGCGGGAAGAGCGAAAACACAGAAAACACTACACTAGAGTAAGGCACTGGCGCCAAGGCGCCCACTTCCTGGCACCGCGGTGCCTCCACAACATTGTCTCCATATATTATCCCATAAGTTTCACACCGAGACGGCACTTTCTGACACCGCGGCTCCCCGACAGACCCCATAAACTTAATTTGGTCGTATTTTTTGTGCAAAAGGATTCCAAGACTTCCCTATAGACCCAAGCTCGACCAAAACCCTAAAAGATTAGAAAAATAGATGAGAAATGCACAACAGAGAGGGAAAATCACATATTTGAGAGAGAAGAACGAAGAACCATAAGCCAGACATGATGTCTCTTCGATCTATCCAGGCTGTATCTCTTTCTTCTATGGAGAAGTAATTTCCTAGGCAAAGCTAATGATGAACTCTTATAATTAAGTTCTTTTAAAAATATTTTTGATTCCTGAATACTCTTCAACATTTAATATAATTTATGATTTGTTATTCTCTATTATCTTATGATTATGAATCCAGAGATTGTGTTTTACCAACTTGCATATAGGAATAGTCATGCTTCTTTTATGTGTGATTGGGGAACCCAGTTGTGACTTGTAATATTTTTTTATGAGTTGATCTTCTGCTGCAGTATTGCCTGAGGGTATATTTTCGACGTTAGATAGGTCATAATGATAATATATGCTGTTAACATAGAGAAAGCAATTCATCGATTACCTTAGAATTTAATATATTTTGAATTGAAATATCTCATGATTATTAGTTTGGGATGTGAAACCTTCAACTGAGTAATAAAAGGAATCAACTACTAAATATAGGGATTCCCGACACTTTGCTGCTTTTCTCTGCTGATAACTCTTGCGTACTTTTTTTAGTTTTTATTTCACATTATCATTTGAACTCTTTTCTTTAATCAAGTTTTTGCTAAAATTTTCTTTAAGTGAATTAGTTCATTCTAACCATCTCTCTGAGTAATCGACACCCCTACTATACTGCGATAACCGCAAGTACTTTTTAGGCTTAATCAAATTTTATTGTTTACACCCAAAAGTACTTGCGGTTATCGCAATATATTTGGGTGTCGATTCCTCAGAGAGATGGTTACTAGGAACTAAGTCACTTAAAGAAAACGTTAGCAATAAGTTGATTAAAGAAAAGAGTTTAATTGGTAATGTGAAATAAAAATGATGAAAAATACGTAAAAGTTATCAGTAGAGAAAAACAGCAAAGCGTCGGGAATCTCTATTGTATCAAATCCCTATATTCAGTAATTGATTCCTTTTATTACTCAATTGAAGGTTTCACATCCCAAACCAACAATCGGAAGATATTTTAATCAAAACATATTAAATTCTAAGGTAATCGATGAATTGTTTTCTTTATGTTAATATCACATATTATCGTTATGACCTATCTAACGTCGACAATATACCCTCAGGCAATACTGCAGCAGAAGATCAACTCATAAAACAACATTAGAAGTCACAACTAGGTTCCCCAATCACACATAGAAGAAGCATGACTATTCCTATATGCAAGTTGGTAAAACACAATCTCTGGATTCATAATCCTAAGATAATAGAGAATAACAAATCGACAATTATATTAAACGTTGAAGAGTATTCATGAATAAAAAATATGATTATAAAAACTTAATTACAAAAGTTCATCCTTAGCTTTGCCTAGAAGATTAGTTCTGCATATAGAAAAGAGACATAGCCTTGATAGATCGGAGGAATATCCTGTCTGGCATGAAGCTTCCTCGTTCTTCTCTCTCCAATATGTGACTTCAACTTCTTGTTGTGTGTTTTCTCTCTGTTTTTCTCCATTTTTTAGGGTTTGGATGAGCTTAATTTTATATAGGGAAGTCTTGGATTCCATATATGCGTGAAACACGACTAAATTAAGGTTCTGAAACTTCACCGAGGTGTCACGGCGCCCAACTCTCAGGCAATATGTATGGAGAGATGCTGTTGAGGCACCGCGACGCCAGGAAATGGAGGCCGCGACACCAGTG
Organism: Zanthoxylum bungeanum; assembly: GCA_019454045.1. Taxonomy (NCBI): domain Eukaryota; kingdom Viridiplantae; phylum Streptophyta; class Magnoliopsida; order Sapindales; family Rutaceae; genus Zanthoxylum; species Zanthoxylum bungeanum. The sequence continues at coordinate 33,308 of SKCR01050253.1, read as the reverse complement.
CCTTTCTCTGGTGCTGTGTTTTCGCTCTTCCCACGTACTTCCGATGCGTTCGTGAGGTCCCTGAAATATGTGTAATTGCTCCAATCTCCATGTTCCATTACTTCCTAACAATAATACATAAAATATAATATAATTAAGATTAAATACATGATAATCAAGCCGAATTAGCGATGTTCAAAGTACATTTTCATGCACTTATCACAACCCCCAACCAGCTTATTGCTAGTCCCTAACAATTCAAGCACAAAAAGAAAATAAGAACTAAACTAAATTAAAAATAAATAAATAAAAATTATCTAAGCCACTTTCGAAGGGATCACGATTGCATTTAGCGTATGCAACAAGCCTTTAAACCCCTAGGTGTCCCTAGTGGACGAGTTATAGTCTCTTGAGGGCTTACATCGATGATACCCACAAACGTCATTCAAAACACATGCAGACATGCAAAATGAAAATAACATAATGAAATAGTCCCAATAGTTACTAATATTACTGTCCACAAAGAATGTCTAGTAATGAAATCAGAGAACCTTCAGAGTACTCAATGCAACTCGAATCCAAGTCATTGAATAAATTATCTAAACGAGACTCACAGTGTGTGTGTGTAAATTTTCAATCACAGCTCGACTCCTAGCTAAGCTAACTCAATGATTTCATTTAAAAATTGGGATCCGATGGGTCAAACCAACCTAGATATCTTAAATGTGCTCTATAATTGCCTTTCTGTGCTCAATGTGGTATGATTTTTTTCCTGTCTCTTTTTTTTTTTACTTTTTTTTCTTTCAACACACCTACCCTTTAAGGTAGCATTTCTCCTCATGGTGGTCATTCATCGATATGCAATTTCTTCAACTAGTCACTTTTCCAACTACCTAGGTTTTCACTGTTAAAAACCTATCATTAATTACTTAAGAGTCTAACCTAGATCAACTACTCAAGGCATCAGATAAAAGTACATTAAAGAACTTATCGTTTCTAAGTTTTCATCATAAAGAAAATAATATTCATCATTGAACTTCTGTTTTACTATTAAGGACTAAAAACTATTTTTTTTTATAACAGGTATTATCGCTACATGCATACACCCCCACACTTAAAACTTGCATTGTCCTTAATGTAAGATAAACATAAAGAAACAAGAGTGAGGAATAACACTACCGTGCAAGGAGTTGATCAATTCCCCGTTGGTAAGACTTTGGTTGCATGAGCTGTGTAGGCTGCGCTAACGCCTGCATACATACTCATGCAAATAATAAACATGTAATTAGCACACAATAAAATAAAACTAAAGTAAAGAAAATGAAACAAATAAAATAAAATAAATGCATATGCAAGGGGTACCTCCCCGCTAGCGCTATGTTTAACGTCTTAATCTAGACGTAATCTCCCAAATGTTCATGGTGGCTTCCATGTAGCGGACCAGGTATTCCCATGTTCTTTCTTCTTTGTTATCCACTGGTGATAAGACATGAAAAGGAATTTTTTTCTGACTTTGGAAGTTCATCCATTGATCCCCCAAGGTCTACTTATGGTTGAAATTTGAGGCTACATGTATGTAAAAATTGGCTCAACCTCTTTTTTAACTTTCTAGGGATCATCTTCAAGTGGGCACTAACTCTCATTTTCCTCTTTTTATGGATCTTTGGAATCAGTTCCAATTCTGAAGGGTTAGATTTATGTAGTGTAAAGCCTGTCTCCGATAATGTCTATCAGGTATGTGTACTGACACTCATCATCATCTCGTGATTGTTTCTCAAAATGAAAAATATTCACTTCTAGTGTCATATTCCCAAATGATATCTTCATGAGACCGTTCCTGCAATTGATAAGGGCATTAGCTGTAGCAAGAAAAGGTCTACCTAAGATAAGTTGAATTTTTGACTCAGTGTTAACCACAATTGAGTATCTAAAATAAGGAAATCAACAGGGTAGTAGAATTTATCAATTTAGAGTAAGACATCATCAACTACTCATCACGGTGTTCTGATAGAGTGATCAACTAACTATAAAACACAGATGTAGGTTTATTCTCTCCAAGTCTGAGCTGCACATAGATAAAATATCGCATAAGATTAACACTAGCACCTAAATCTAATAAAGCTTGACTGAACTCATATGTGCCAATGTGGCAAGCAATAATGGGGCATCATGGTTCTTTGTATTTTGGTGGAGCCCTCTGGTCAATCACTGCACTCGCTTGCTATGTCAGGAATGCAATCTTCTTTACATGATGCTTTCTTTTCATGGTGCATAGATCTTTCAAAACCTTCGCATATGTGGGGACCTGTTTGATCATATGTAACAAATGAAGGTTAATATTTCGTGCTTTATATGTTCTAGGATCTCACCATTAGGGTCTGTAGCTCTCGCAGTAGGCCTAAGAGCTTGAGGGAAATGTACTCTAACTGGGATATGTGGTACTTGTTCTTCCTAAGGAATATTGGTACTAATATCTTTGGGGTCACCTATAATGGTGGAGGTGTCCTGCAAGCCTACCTCCTTACCACTCTTAGTGATTATGGCATTAACACCTTTTACATTGGATGCTTCATGATTAGCATGTACTATGTGTTGCGCTTGTGGATTTGGTTGAGCTTGAGATGGGAACTTTCATTGTTCTTGCACACTCAGGACATTAGTCAACTTAGAGACTTGACTCTTAATCTCCTTGTTGTCTTCAACTGCCTGGGCTATCAATGAATCAAACCTTTTATTAGTTTTATTCTTGGCCTCTATAAATGTGTGTACAGTGTTCTCTAAAGAATTTCTAGGAATGGCAGGTGTGTGATATTGTGGGGCACTATAACTTCTAGGCTGTGATGTTTGAGTGAGTTGTTGAGACTCATGTTTCTAACTAATTTTTTTGTGGTTCCGCCAACCAGGATTATACGTGTCTGAATAAGGTATATAAGGCTGCTTGTACATCCCTAAGGAATTGCACCATTCCTCATATATTTCCCTCATCTCACCATATATAGGACACTATTGGGCCAGATGGTCAATCCTCTTACACACAAAACATACCTCTTGAGATTCTAATTGGGCTACCGCATGCATAGTCTTTCTATCTTTGGATTTTAAAGCTCATATCTCTCTAGTTAATAGCTCAACATGTGCTCTAAGACTATCATCTTCCCTAAAGTGGTGTATGCCTCCGCCAGAAGGAGTGGAACCTGTCCTATCGGTGCTATCCATGGCATTAGGTCCAGTCCAAGTGTGAGATTTCTCGGCTAGGTCATTTAAATACTCTAATGCCTCATCAGGGTCCTTTCGGATAAATTCACCATTGCATATTGTCTCAACGAATTGGAACTCTCTAGGGGTTAGACCGTCATAAAAGTAATTCACTAAGAGCCAACTCTCATACCCGTGGTGAGGACAACTAACTAACATTTCCTTAAACCTCTCCCAAGTTTGATAAAGGGTTTCACTATCTTTCTGGGAGAAGGTAGAGATCTGTCTTTTCAAGGCATTAGTCTTATGGTGTGGGAAGTATTTTTTAAAGAATTCATGTGTCATCTCACCCCATGATCCTATTGAGCGAGGTCTTAAAGAGTATAACCAGCTTTTAGCTTTATCTTTAAGGGAAAAAGAGAAGAACTTAAGTCTAATTGTGTCTGTAGTCCCGAATCGGTCATGAAAGCTTGCTACAACCTCTTCAAATTCCATAATGTGCATATAAGGGTTCTCATTCTCCATACCATGAAAGGTTGGGAGATACTGTGTCATTCTAGGTTTAAAGTCTATATATGGTCCATTAGGGGGGAACATTATGCATGATGGTGTAGCTGTACGAGTGGGATAAAGGTACTCCTCAAGAGTCCTAATGGGTGGCCACTTGTAATCACCCATGTTGTGTGTGCTAGATCTTGATGGTATAGCAAAAAGGTTGTCAAACAAACTTTCTGAGTTTGACTATTCCTCGTTAACTAACAAATCTGTCCAACCGATCCCTAAGTCTAGGCATGCACACAACACAAGTAAAACAAGAAACTGAAATAAAAAGAATAAAACTAAAAATAAAAATCTAAACGAAGACTAAAACAGAAGTAAAATAAATAAAATAAAAAATAAAAAATAAAAAATAATAAAAAATAAAGATGGAAAGAAGTTACCGCTTCGTTGTTGACTAAGCAAACCTGCTCATTTTGCTTATAAATCGTCTCCCCGATAACGGCGTCAAAATTTGATTACGCCAAAAAAATACTTGGGGTGTCGATTCCTCAGAGAGATGGTTATAAGGAACTAATTCACTTAAAGAAAATGTTAGCAATAACTTGATAAAGAAAATAGTTTAATTGGTAATGTGAAATAACAACGATGAAAAGTACACAGGAGTTATCAGTAGAGAAAAGCAGCAAAGCGTCGTGAATCCCTCTTGTATCAAATCCCTAAATTCAGTAGTTGATTATTTTTATTACTCAATTGAAGGTTTCACATCCCAAACAAACAATCAGAAGATATTTCAATTCAAAACATATTAAATTCTAAGGTAATCGATGAATTGTTTTCTCTATGTTAACAGCACACAATGTTATCGTTATGACCTATCTAACATCGATAATATACCATCAGGCAATACTATAACACAAGATCAACTCATAAAACAACATTACCAGTCACAACTGGGTTCCCCAATCACACATAGAAGAAACATGACTACTCCTATATGTAAGTTGGTAAAACACAATCTCTGAATTATAAATCAAAAGATAATAAAGAACATCAAGATATCAATTGTATTAAACGTTGATGAACATTCAGGAATAAAAAACATGAATATAAAAACTTAATTACAAGAGTTCATCCTTAGCTTTGCCTAGGAGATTAGTTCTCCATATAGAAAATAGACATAGCCTTGATAGATCATCGGAGGATCATTCTGTCTGGCATGAAGCTTCCTCGTTCATCTCTCTCCAATATGTGACTTTAACTCATTGTTGTGTGTTTTCTCTCTTTTGTTCTCCATTTTTTAGGGTTTGGACGAGCTTAGGTTTATATAGGGAAGTCTTGAAGTACATATATGCGTGAAACACGACTAAATTAAGGTTATGAAACTTCACCGGGGCGTCCAACCCTCAGGAAATATGTATGGGGAGATGCTATGGAGGCACCGCGTCGCTAGAAAGTGGGCACTGTCGCGCCAATGCCTTTCTCTGGTGCTGCATTTTTTTTATGTTTTTGTTCTTCCCACGTGATTCCAATGCGTTTGTGAGGTCCCAAAACATGTGTAATTGCTCCAAACTCCATGTTCAATTGCTTCCAAATAATAAGGCATAAAATAAATTATAATTAAGATTAAATACATGTTAATCAAGCCGAATTAGCGATGTTCAAACTACATTCTCAAAAACATCTCATATTATCCTCATTTTATCTTAAACACTTCAACTATATATATATATCAATATGAATCAACTTTCAAATACTCATCTCATGGATTACTTGACTGGTTTCGCGAGCACTCAGGTCCTAGTCATGTCTGCCAAAATAAACGGTGAAATGCCGTCAAAATTGCGAATTTAGAGAATCTTCAACTTAACTTTGAATTTTTTTGGATCTTTCTAGGATAACCAAATTTATTCTGATTCAAATTTATTCAATTCTATTAATCTTAAAACATCATTACAAAGTAATCTGAGCCATTAGTTAGCTTAAATCCCATGTTTACGTGTTTTGGAAAATCTTCTAAAACCTTTTCCATAAACGCTACAGAATGGTCTCGAACCCTCCGAACCAACCCGGATTTATCTAAACATTATCGTATCATCATATATATCTCATACCTATCATTACGATTAAAACACATAAATACATGAAAACCGACTTTAATAAGAAACTTACACAACCTACCGGATCGATCTAATTCGATCCGTTTTCACCCGGATTCTACCAAATACACATATTCGATATACTTATACTCAAACAATTCAATTTATATAAATATGCTACTCTACGAAGCTACTAGAAACATCCGAATATTTAACGATAAACTTAAAATTTACGAGTTTTTTACCGGGAGGTCTTACCGAGATTTTGAGGGTTTATACGGACTCCAAACGATCCCACGAACACGCTGGAATTGATGGAATTCTGATCGAAGCTATTGTTCATTCATAGATCACCATCCATGAAAGCTTTCTCTCTTGTTTCTCATACAATCATGTACGGAATGGAAAATCCGTCACCGCAAACTTGTAGTACTATCCGAGAGCTTGAATTTGGCAGGTGGTTTGGGCTATGAAATGAAATGACGAGCCAGAAATGATAAATTATACTTGCTTGTGTCTTCTTTCATTTTTGCTGTTCACTGGTATTTTAGGGTTGCCACCGGCTAGCACAAGGTGGAGGGGTGGCCAACGTGTTGGGTTTCTATTAGGTCCCAAAGATCAAATCAAGCAATGAAACACATGTGCGAATACTCAAAGAAGTTGCGGAATACTTACAATGATCGGTTGAGCGATACGTTGAACAACAAAAACTCTTTTTATGCCCTTTGAAGCTCACTGCAGTGGGCTGTTTTTGTCCTCCAAATTTTCGGCCATGATGATCCACCAAGCTCCAAGCTTTGTGTTGTGATTCCAAGCTCACAAGTCGGTTTCCCTATCACCTTCTCAAGACTCCAAGAGTGTGCTAGCACTTGTGAAGAATTTGCTACAAATACTCACTATCTTGCTTCTCATTTGTTCTCGGCAGTGGCAGAAAAATAGAAGAAGAAATGTGGTCCAAGACCGTGAGAGAGAGAGAGGAGAGAATGAGAGAGATGAAGATGTGTTAAGTGTATTAGTTGTTGGAAATTTTGTGTATCTAATACACATTTACACTTTCAAAAAGTCAAGGCAAAAAACAATTAATGCCATCCAACTACCACACCAACTATTCACATCAAAAGTGACTAGACATCACATCACTCAAAGTGACAAGTGATTTGACGCTTGATGTGATTAGTGTTTTGACGCTTGATGTGACTTGTGGGCCGCAATTAAATTCGCAATGCGAGTGCGCTCGCAAACACTCCCGGGATTGGGTTCGCTAATTCCAAATTAACGATTTTTCCATTGCGACGTAATTAAATAATTATGCCTAGCAAAATCACTATTCACGTTGTTAACGAATTAATTCTAAATTAACTCGTTCGCCCGAATTAAAATCTTATTTCAATTCCGCGTCGAAATCCAATTTCATTTAATATATCGAATATATTATTTTATCGATTAATTCCAAATTAATCGTTTTCTCTCTTTAAGTAATATTTTTTCCCAGATAAATATTTCCGTAATTAATCCCAGATTAATTTCTCTCTCTTATAATTAATCCCAGATTAATAAAGTGCGAGTCATACGTCATCAGTGAATCTTTGGGAAGCGACCAATGAGATCCCCGGATATGTTGGCAGTAAATCCGGTCGTCGGACTATCCGAACACGTACGTACATAGTACTACGTTTTTACCGATTTACAAGTCATAGTTGGCATCTAGCAAAGCACCGTGCCTACCTAATTCTTCAGAAATATTCTTACTGGAATATGTGATCTATATAAGGCATAATATATGTAGTATTGCGTATTACGATCCAGTATCGGATGTCACGTGCAAGGCCTGGGCCTGGAATCGTGGCTGCCCCGTACGAAGCACATATCGTATCTCTAGTAACTAGTCTCTATAATCGGATAAACATAACCTAGTCATAATATCCCGATAGCTGCAACATATAAGAGAACGAGTTCCGTATCCTACGTGATCATCATCTCCACTATGACTGGAGTGATACTTCCGTATCGACATCACACCCAATACACTACGATTCTCAATATACCCAGAAGAGGCGTACACAGAACCTGTTAAAGCCCTGGATGACCAAAACCAAAGTACATTGATTGTCGCAAGTATTAGCGGTGCAAGTCTCAGGTTAAGACCAAATACACCTACCCTGATTCGGACTTCCATAGACACATAGTCATACTACCAATGGAATTCTGAGGTGTCTATCCAGAGCGAAGCTGTTTCCGTACCATCGGTAAACACAACCTCCTATTACACTTGCATGAGTATCCTATACCCAAATACATGAGAACTATGATGTTGTACTCCCACAACGCGCACAAGTGCAATACTAGTCTATTCCTTATTATCGATGTCCAGTCTCGATAATATTACGACTAGGGATATTTAATGATTAAACCTTTATGGATTGATACTGTCTCATATCTTATCAATCCGGAACTAATAATATGGACCTTCTATCATTTATACATCTTGGATTGATCCTTTGTTCGCAACGATGTATGATCCGAACGAATCAGATGAATATTTGAAGTATATATCTGGATCGTTGATGAGACCATTAATTCTTTAGCCTGTGCTGTAGCCTAGTTCAGCTGCTAACAGAACTACTCCTATTCTGATTAGGATTATTATCGATCCAAAAGGCTTCTATTGCTGCCTCAGCTGCACCAATAATCCACTTTTCTTGTTTATTCGGTAACTGTTGAGTTCTAATATATGTCCCAAGATCAACAAATCAAGCAAGAAAAACGCATGAATACACAACATATGAGGTGCGGAATATATACTCACATTGATGGGTTTGATGCTAGGAAGAACAAGATGCGTTTTTGCTCCTCCATGAAGCTCGGCAATAGCTTCTTGATGAAGTGGACTGCACGATTTTGAGCCTTCTTCCTCCTTGTTCATTCGGCCATTGATGAACCATTGAAGCTCCAAGCTTCAAGCTTTTCCATGCTCACAAATTCGTTTCCCTATCACCTATGTATAACCCAAGGTGTGCTAGCACTAAGTCTTCTTCCTTGCTTCCCTTGATTCGGTCAAACCAGAAATATTTTGGAGAAGAAAACCGGCTTTGAAACCGTGAAGAAGAGAAGAAGAGAAAAGAGAGGGAGAGGAAGAGATGCGTAAGTGGTGAGAGAGAGAGAGAAAATGATTTTAGTTTATATATTTATTTTTTTTATTTTCCAAAAAAAAAAACAAATATATAAATCATTTTCATATTTATTTAAAGTCAAAAAGCAAAAGTTTATTAATGCTTTTCCAACAACCATATCACTTCTACTTTTAACTTTAAGTCACATCACATCACTTTAATAAAGTGACATGTTGTCAAGTCACATCACTCAAAGTGACAATTGATTTGACGCATGATGTGACTAACGATTTGACGCTTGATGTGACTTGCGTGCCGCGCTCGAATTCAAAATGCGAATGCGCTCGCAATCACTCTCGGGCTCGGGTTCGCTAATTCAAAATTAACGAATTTTCCGTCGCGTCGTAATTAAATGATTACGCCTAGCGAATTCACTATTCACGTCGCTAACGAATTAATTCTAAATTAATTCGTTCGCCCGAATTAAAATCTAATTTTAATTCCGCGTCGAAATCCAATTTCTTATATATATCGATATATTATTTTATCGATTAATTCCAAATTAATCGTTCTCTCTCTTTAATTAATATTTTATCCCAGATAAAATATCTCCGCAATTAATCCCAGATTAATTTTCTCTCTCTCTTCTAATTAATCCCAGAGATAATTAAAGTGTGAGTTATACATCATCGGTGAATCTTCAGGAAGCGACCCATGAGATCTCCGGATATGTTGGCAGCAGTAAATACGGTCGTCGGATAATCCGAATACGTAAGTACCTCGTACTACGTTTATACCGATTTACAAGACAAGGTTGGCTTCTAGCAAAGCGCCATGCCTACCCAATTCTCCAGAAATATTCTTACAGGAATATAGATCTGTATCAAGCGTAGTATACCGTAGTATTGTGTATATCAGCCCAGTATCGGATAGTCACGTGCTAGGGCTGGGGCTGGATAAGTGTCTGCCCCGTCCGAAGCACATGTCGGATGTCTGGTAACTAGTCTCTATAATCGGATATACATGACCTTGTCATAATATCTCGATGGCCGGCCAGCACTTAAGAGCACTAATACCGTATCCTGCGTGACATCATCTCCACTATAACTGATGAGTGATACTTCCGTCTCGACATCACACCCAATACACTACGACTCTCTGATAAACCCAGAAGCGGTGTACGCAGAACCGGTTAAAGCCCTGTACCACCAAGACCAAAGTCTACCGATTATCGCAAGTATTAGCGATGCAAGTCTCAGGTTAAGACTATACACACCTACCTTGATTTCGGCCTCCCATAGACACATAGTCATAATACCAATGGGATTCCGAGGGGTCTATCCAGAGCGAAGCTGTTTCCCGTACCATCGGTGAAACACAACCTCCTATCGCACTTGCATAAGTATCCAATACTTAAATATATGAGAACTATGCCGTTGTGCCCTCACAACGCGCACAAGTGCAATACTAGCCTATTTCGCATTATCGATGTCCTGTCTCGATAATACTCCGGCTAGGGATATTTAATGATTAATCCTTCGTGGACTGATACTGTCTCATATCATCTCAATCCAGGAACTAATCATATGGACCTCTCTTCATTTATACATATATGGTGATCTAATCACAAATGAAGAGAGTGCAATTTCCTTGTCACATAGTTAATTGTACAACAACACCGTGATCTGTACAAATAGTGACTCTATGGGTCATATTATCCAACAATCTCTCCACTTGGCACATAGCCAGTCACTCGAGTGTCTAACACCCGGACTATGTACGGTTCGCTCAAATTGCTGAGGAAAGGTTTTCGTCAGCGATTAGCGTAATTATCTTCTGACGCGATTTATACGATCATCACATCGCCACGATGTATGATCCGAACGAATCAGATGAATATAGAAGTATATATCTGGATCATCGATGAGACCATTAATTCTTTAGCCTATGCTGATGCCTAGCTCAGCTGCTAACAGAACTATATCTAATCTAATTAGATTTATTATCGATCCAAATGGCTTCTATTGCTGCCTCAGCTGCAGCAATAATCCGCATTTGTTGTTAATTCAACAACAATTATCTTGCTCGGAATATTTCCAGCTTACTGTCCCGTTATTCAAACCTTATAGTACCGCAGTAGTATTTACCGGTTTGGAAACTTGCAGCAGTGATCCTAGTCACTTCAAGTTCTCCATCTCCATAGTTTAAGACAACATCTTTAGTTCTCTAAGATACTAATAGATGTCCTTAACTTCAATCCAATGACTATCAATGGATTGTCCCGATTGTGACTCCATATGCTCAAAGCGTATGAGACACCAATACAAGTACATTTTAAATGTACAATTTCCAGAGAGTGTTAACAACTCCAAATCTATCCCTGTAGATCTTTATTCCTTGAATAAAGGTTGTTACTCCCCAGAATTCCACGGAGAATTTCTTATGAAAGCCAAGCTTTCACCGATTGTTTTATGGGAATTTCATTATCAGTGCTCTCCCAATAACCTCCTTATATAAACAAGAATTATTTCGTTTTGAGTCAAATCATAAACCATTATGATTATATCAAAACGTCAGTTCCAAGAACCTTATGCTTGTTTCAATCCAAACATGGATCGAATAACCTGCAAACCTTGTTGTCAGTTATACAAAATCGTCAGGATGTTGTAAGCATCCTCCAAAAGGTTTCCTTTTCAGGAAAGCGATTTTGATCTGCAACTGACACATTTCATAAATGAAATATGCAGTTATCAACAAGTATCTTCAAAATGGATTTACCATGGCAACAGGTAAAAGGTTGAACCGTTATTAACACAATGTTGATAACGATACCTTTCCGTCAAAAGCCCGGCTTTGTACGTTGGTATGTTGCCATTCATGTATGTCTTCCTTGAAGACGTTTAATGTACCAATAGGCACAATGCCTTGTGGTACAACAACTAGTATCCAAAATAGTTGTTATACATGGAATACATTTCGGATTCATGGCACTTTGCCATAATAGGGAGTCGATGCCTCGTATCACTTCCTCAAAATGTAGTCGGTGGATATACCTTCATAAGATTGACATCTTTATGAGGTTAGATCAGAAACCCATACCCTAGGTCGTTTTCTGACTCTATCCGATCTACGAGTTTCTTGTGTATCTGATGATTAATGGTATAGATTCATCATAGATGAACTATTTGTGTTCCATTAAGGACTTCGTGCCTTGAACAGTATTACTTCGATTTTCATCGAGTATCACTATCCTCCCACTGACCACTGCATATCGGTATTCCCTCAGGAAAAACCGCATGGTGAGCAACAATCACATTGTTCTCATGTGAGATTTATAAGTATTATACTTATGGTTTCCCTTAGGATAACCTATATTGGCACTTATCCAATTTGGGTCCTTAGTTTGGTATTATCCAAACATATGCCTAGCATCCCAAATAGTCAGGAATGAGAAACCCGGTTTCTTTCCCGTTCATATCTAATATGTAATCTGTCAAACAGATTATTATGGAACTTTATTCTAAATAAGTTATTGCACTGTTAAAACTTATCCGTTGAAGGAAATAGTAGCTCAGAGCGACTCATGATTTGCCTTATCATGTCTAACATGATTCGGTTAATCCGTTCGGACACACCGTCACTTTGACGTGTTCCGGGAGGAGTCCTCATTTGAAAGAATACTATACTCTTTCAAGTATATAAGAAACTTATTGCTTAAGTATTTTCCATTACGGTCTTACCGTCACGGTATAATACTATAGCCGATCTGTTTGTCTATTTCGTGTCGAAACTCTAAAAGTTTCTGATTTGTGTTCTTCAAAAGAAACACATAACCATAACGTGATGCCACATCCGTTAAGGTCACGAAATATTCATGTTCACATCTAGCCTAGCTAGATATGGGCCCACTAACTTCACCATGAATAGGGCTAACAGATCGGTGCCCTTTTACTATTACAAGTAAATAGTATTTTAGGTACTTTACCTAATAAACTAGATTCGCAGACCTTATTTGAATAGTCAAATCAGTCCTAGTATCCACTCTTCAAAAGTGTGGATATACGAGTCTTGTATAATTGTGTCCCAGACAACAATGCCACAAAAAGTCTCTATTGATCAAATCAATTCGAGCCATTTATTTGTCATTTTATAGATTTTATTATATTCAAAATATAAATTCTGTTATTTACTCTAATGTATTTATCTCAGTATCATCTTTATATAATAAAACACTTTAGTGTTCTAGAATATAAAGGTTTATCCGCAACGGTTAAACACTGATATAGAGATAATGTCTCTAGTCAAACTAGTTACACTATAACAGTTCCTAATTTAAGTACACACCCGAAGGGTAGTTCCTAAACTTAGGTATCTACGGTCGAAACAGCAACTTTCGTCCCGTTTCCGATTCACAGAGCAATCTCAGCTTGAAGTCAGTATCCTGCTCAAAGCAGATTCTGAACATCAATACATATATTTTATGTACCACACTAAGTATTTAAAATCTAATTTCAATACTAGCTGTGAACATAACTAAGACAAACATTTTTCAAAGTAAGAGCCTTGCCCTTTCTTTAATTCCTTCGTATCTGCCATATCCAAATGGTAGTCACTTTGGGATATGTCTATTATCCTTTTCAATATTTCAGAAACCTTAGGCCAAGCCTTGGGTTTTTTTAGAATATTGAAACGATGTGCACCTCGTGCTACATGCCCAATTGCAAACTTTGACTTTATAGAATAGTCAATTAATTCTCCAAGAATTATAAATTGCATTTTAATACTTCTTAATCTAAAATTAGATTTATGACAAGTATATTAAATTAAGCATTAAAGTCATCATCACATAAATCTTCCAAAGATTTTATGCTCTACTTATTTTGCTTAATTTTGGGCTTAAGGTATAATAAGTTATTTTATCAAATAAGGAACCTATTATTATTCCCAATTTGAAAATTAAATTATTTAAAATATTTTAATCCCAGATTATATTTTAAATATCCAACTTTTCAATTTTATCTTGATTACAATAGTCCAACTATTTAATCAACGATTAGTGGTACTATATATATTATAATGATTATAATAGTCCAACTATATAATCAAATATAATCCAAATTAATTAACCTCAATTACATTGATTACTATAATCCAATTATAAAATCAACTGTAAACTGAAATTAATTAATTCAAATATATTGATTAATATAATCTAATTATATATAATCAAGTATAATACAGTCCAACTATATATTAAAACAACAATTTAAATATTAGTCCAACTAACATTTAATATTACGACGAAATAATTTAAATGAGCGCTATGGCGAGTAATTGAACGAGTATTGCAAATTCATTCTTGCCTCCCACTATTTTTCGTCGAGCCTCTAACCCTCTATCGAGTACTCGGGAAACCGTGTTTCCTAGTGGGCTAGGATCCCGTTAAATATCACACAATCTTGACTTTGGCCAACAAATTGTATGATAATTAACTAAGTAGATCTCGAAGATCAATTGGATCTCATCCAACTCCTAGATCCAGTAGGTGGACATCCAAGTCCCAAACATATATCTTATATATGCCTATACATCGAATGTATACCCTAACCTTTTTCCTCTGAATCAACTAGGCCTTGGCTTTGGCACAACAAACCTAGTGATCCCAGTCAAGCGCGGACCCATTGACATGGAAGCTTCGTAATCAATGTCAATGGACAAGAAGTGGTCTTGACTTTGGCCAACAAACCACAACTTGGACACGACACCGATATGGAACAAAGCCTCGTGATTAAAACACATCTTTGACGGACAAGGGCTTGACTTTGGCCAACAACCCCTGCCAATCTCAGATCTTGAGTAAGAATCACTCAATGGAAGGAAAAAAGACGCATGATATTTGATGAGGGCTTTTCGCGTGCAAATTGGTAACCAATTTATTATCTTTGTTAAGGTCTCATCATCATACACCCTTAAACATGCATTCTAAACACATAATAAAGCGCATATGTAAAATAATAATGATATCCGGATGGATACTTTACATTGATCCTAGATCAAATCTCTCATTTTCTCTCTCCAAAACTAGCACATGTACTTACTTCTACCAGTTACACTACACTTCTAAAGAAACCTCATTTACATTGAGGGGAATAGGTGAGAAGAGAATACAAAGAGTATAGAGGTGATAAGGCTGGACACGCAGGTCCAATTAATAAATCAAATTTTTACAATTTCCAAAATTATCCCACCCGACTAATATCCATCCGATATACATTATTCATGCATCGCAACCATGTATTCATACAAGCATGTTATCAATCAATCAAATCCAATTAATTAATCTGATAATTAGTGATCATCCAATGTTCAAACAACGATTTGATTTTGCTCGAGTCAAACTCGTTTGCGAATAAGTACTCAAAGTACGAATTCTTGAATTAAATTAAACTACATAATTAAATCCAATTTAATACGCATTTAATTCTAATTCACTATTTAATTCCAAATTAAATATTACACTTTTATTAACGAACCTTTACGACTTAAATTCCAAATTTAATCGCAACGGGTCTCAAAGCCCGACTAACATCTAATGTTTATTTAATTAAAGTCCAATGGGCTTTTAATTAATTTCTATAAGGCGTGGACTTTTGGTCAACTCGGGTCAAACCGAAGAACCAAAATCCAATCCGGGAGTTACCCCATAAGCCTTTAAATTAATTTTGGCCCATTAGGCCCAATTAAATAATTAAGGTCCATTAAGTCATAATTGGACTTTATGGATGCGGTTTTAGGCCCAATTGGATCCAACCAAATTGCCTAAACTCAACTTGGTACAACAAATCCCAAAAGCCCAATTACAACCTAACAAGCCCAATTTCCAAAATCAAGCCCAAATTAATTAACTTATAAAATTCCAAATTTCACAATTAATTAACCTAAGTGTATACACAATCAATTACCCAATTAACATTTCTAAAACATCAATTAGCCTAATTAATCATGCACTTTAACAACCAAATAGTGTCCAACACAATTCAATAAAATCAAACCCAATTTACATGCTTTCAAGTCTCGGCAATTAGGGGTTTTTTCAATCCGATTCGGTTTCAATCCAATTGAATCCACAATCATCATTTCCCAAATCAATTCAATTCATCCAATGAATTAAAACAAAAAATCACAATGAATTTCATGTTCATTAAGATTCGGCCAAGCCACTTTAAAAGGGAAAAAATGTTCCAAATCAAAATTCAATCCAATTGAACTTCAAAACAACATTACCCAATTGTTTTAAGTCATCCAATGATCAAAAAAACAAATTAATTCCAAGACATTAGGGTTCTTCCAATTTCGGTCATGCCTCCAATTTGGGGAAAATTGATCCAATCCAATTTTCTTGAAATTGATCACACACAATCTCAATTAAACATGTTTTAAGCATACTTAAACATCCAATTTAATTAAAACATACTCAAACACATTTTACCCAATTTCAAGTTACATGTTCAACCTAAAGAATTGGGGAAAATTGATCCAATCCAATTTTCTTGAAATTGATCATGCACAACTTCAATTAATCAACATACAAGCATATTTAATCAACCAATTCAACCAAATCATGCTTCAATTGATTTTACCCAATTTGTCATGCCCAAAATTTAGGGAAAATTGAATCCAATCCGATTTCATGAAATTGATCATGCACAATCTCAATTAAACATCATCCAAGCATGCTTAAATAATCAATTTAACCAAAACAAGTCAAAATCGATTTTGCCCAAAATAAAACCTAACTTTTTTCATGCTTGATAATAGCTCAAGATACCATTGTTGAGTTTTAATATATGTCTCAAGATCAACAAATCAAGCAAGAAAAACGCATGAATACACAACATAGGAGGTGCGGAATATATACTCACATTGATGGGTTTGATGCTAGGAAGAACAAGATGCGTTTTTGCTCCTCCATGAAGCTCGGCAATAGCTTCTTGATGAAGTGGACTGCACGATTTTGAGCCTTCTTCCTCCTTGTTCATTCGGCCATTGATGAACCATTGAAGCTCCAAGCTTCAAGCTTTTCCATGCTCACAAATTCGTTTCCCTATCACCTATGTATAACCCAAGGTGTGCTAGCACTAAGTCTTCTTCCTTGCTTCCCTTTGATTCGGTCAAACCAGAAATATTTTGGAGAAGAAAACCGGCTTTGAAACCGTGAAGAAAGAAGAGAAAAGAGAGGGAGAGGAAGAGATGCGTAAGTGGTGAGAGAGAGAGAGAAAATGATTTTAGTTTATATATTTATTTTTTTTATTTTCCAAAAACAAAAACAAATATATAAATCATTTTCATATTTATTTAAAGTCAAAAAGCAAAAGTCTATTAATGCTTTTCCAACAACCATATCACTTCTACTTTTAACTTTAAGTCACATCACATCACTTTAATAAAGTGACATGTTGTCAAGTCACATCACTCAAAGTGACAATTGATTTGACGCATGATGTGACTAACGATTTGACGCTTGATGTGACTTGCGTGCCGCGCTCGAATTCGAAATGCGAATGCGCTCGCAATCACTCTCGGGCTCGGGTTTGCTTATTCCAAATTAACGAATTTTCCGTCGCGTCGTAATTAAATGATTACGCCTAGCGAATTCACTATTCACGTCGCTAACGAATTAATTCTAAATTAATTCGTTCGCCCGAATTAAAATCTAATTTTAATTCCGCGTCGAAATCCAATTTCTTATAATATATCGAATATATTATTTTATCGATTAATTCCAAATTAATCGTTCTCTCTCTTTAATTAATATTTTATCCCAGATAAAATATCTCCGCAATTAATCCCAGATTAATTTTCTCTCTCTCTTCTAATTAATCCCAGATTAATTAAAGTGCGAGTTATACATCATCTGTGAATCTTCAGGAAGCGACCCATGAGATCTCCGGATATGTTGGCAGTAAATACGGTCGTCGGATAATCCGAACACGTAAGTACCTCGTACTACGTTTATACCGATTTACAAGACAAGGTTGGCTTCTAGCAAAGCGCCATACCTACCCAATTCTCCAGAAATATTCTTACAGGAATATATAGATCTGTATCAAGCGTAGTATACCGTAGTATTGTGTATATCAGCCCAGTATCGAATAGTCACGTGCTAGGGCTGGGGCAGGATAAGTGTCTGCCCTGTCCGAATCACATGTCGGATGTCTGGTAACTAGTCTCTATAATCGGATATACATGACCTTGTCATAATATCTCGATGGCCGGCCAGCACTTAAGAGCACTAATACCGTATCCTGCGTGACATCATCTCCACTATAACTGAAGTGATACTTCCGTCTCGACATCACACCCAATACACTACGACTCTCTGATAAACCCAGAAGCGGTGTACGCAGAACCGGTTAAAGCCCTGTACCACCAAGACCAAAGTCTACCGATTATCGTAAGTATTAGCGATGCAAGTCTCAGGTTAAGACTATACACACCTACCTTGATTTCGGCCTCCCATAGACACATAGTCATAATACCAATGGGATTCCGAGGGGTCTATCCAGAGCGAAGCTGTTTCCCGTAACATCGGTGAAACACAACCTCCTATCGCACTTGCATAAGTATCCAATACTTAAATATATGAGAACTATGCCGTTGTGCCCTCACAACGCACACAACTGCAATACTAGCCTATTCCGCATTATCGATGTCCTGTCTCGATAATACTCCGGCTAGGGATATTTAATGATTAATCCTTCGTGGACTGATACTGTCTCATATCATCTCAATCCAGGAACTAATCATATGGACCTCTCTTCATTTATACATATATGGTGATCTAATCACAAATGAAGAGAGTGCAATTTCATTGTCACATAGTTAATTTGTACAACAACACCGTGATCTGTACAAATAGTGACGCTATGGGTCATATTATCCAACAGTAACAGTATCTTGCTTGGAAGATTTCCAGCTCACTGTTCCATTATTCAAACTGTATAGTACCGTTGTTACGACTTATAGTCATTTTTATCGGTTAGGAAACTTACAGTAGTGAACCCAGTCACTTCAAGTTCTCATTCTTCATAGTATAAGACAGCATCCTCAGTTCCTCTAAGATACTAAAGGATGTTCTTAACATCAATCCAGTGACTATCACTTGGATTGGCCTGGTTGTGACTCCACATGCTCAAAGCATATGAGACACCAAGTCACGTACATTTATTTCAATGTACGATTTCTCGGAGAGTACGAACAACTTTTAGATCTATCCCAGTAGATCTTTATTCCTACAGTAAGGGTTGTCTCTCCCAAGAATTCTACGGAGAATTTTCATGAAAGACAAGCTTTCACCGATTGTTTTTATGGGAATATCATTTCCAATAAATGACATGTCATCATTTATATAGGACATTCACTGTCAGTGCACTCCCACTAACCTCTTAATATACACAAGAATCATTTTCGTTTTGAATTAAATCATACACCATTATGATTACATCAAAATGATAATTCCAAGAACTCAATGCTTGCTTCAATCCATACATGGATCGAATAACCTGAAAACATTGTTTGCTTGTTTTGGTACGACAAAACCGTCAGGATGTTTTAAACATCCTCCAAAAGGTTTTCGTTAAGGAAAGCGGTTTTGGCATTCAGCTGCCATATTTCATAAATGAAATATGCAGCATTAGTAAGCATTATACAAATGGATTTACCAATGGCAACAGGTAAAAGGTTTCGTCGTAATCGACACAATGTTGATAACGATACCTTTTTGCTACAAGCCTAGCTTAGTACGTTGGTATGTTGCCATCCATGTATGTCTTCCTTGAAGACTTATATAGTACCAATAGGCACAATGCCTTGCGGTACAACAACTAGTATCCAAACTTAGTTGATATACATGGAATCCATTTCGGACTTCATGGCACTTTGCCATAAAAGGGAGTCGATACCTTGTATCACTTCCTCATACGTAGTCATTTTGTCTTCCTCAATAAGATTGACATCTTAATGAGGTGAGATCAGAAACGCACACCCCAGGTTGTTTTCTGACTCTCTCCGACTTACGCGGTTCTTGAGTATTCGAAGATTATTGGTATAGTTTCATCCTTGATGAACTATATGTGGTCCATTAAGGACTCAGTGCCTGGAACCGTGTTACTCTGATTTTCATCGAGTTTTACTTTCCTCCCACTTACCACTGCATATCGGTATTCCTTTAGGAAAACCGCATGGTGAGCAACAATTACATTGTTCTCTTGTGAGTTGTCTAAGTACTATACTTTGGTTTCCCTAGGATAACCATTATTAGGCACTTATCCGATTTGGGGTTAGTTTGGTAGCATCCAAACATATGCCTAGCATTCCCAAATCATCAGGAATGAGAAAACCCAGTTTCTTTCCTATTTATATCTAATATGAAGTCTGTCTAACATATTTTATGGAACCTTATTCAAAATAAGTTTTGCACTATTAAATACGTATCCGTTGAAGGAAATGGTAGCTCAGAGCGACTCATGATTAATCTTATCATGTCCAACAAAATTCGGTTTCTCCGTTCAGACACACCGTCAAACTGACGTGTTCCGGGAGGAGTCCTCATTGAAAGAATACTATACTCTTTCAAGTATTTTAGAAACTTACTGCTTAAGTATTTTCATCATGGTCTAACCGTGATGGTTTAATACTTTAGCCGATCTGTTTGTTTATTTCGTGTCGAAACTCTTTGATTTCATCACAAGTTTCCGATCCGTGTTTCAAAAGAAACACATAACCATAACGTGATGCCACATCCGTAAAGGTCACGAAACATTCATATCCATCTTTAGCCTTGCTAGACATGGGCCCACTTACGTCACTATGAACGAGGGCTAACAGATCGGTGGCATTTGCACTTTTACCAAGTAAAAGGTGTTTTGGGCACTTTGTCCAATAAACTAGATTCGTAGACATTATTTGAATAGAATCAAATCTGTCCTAGTACCCACTCTTCGAAAGTGTGGATATACGAGTCTTGTCAATTGTGTCCCAGACAACAATGCCACAAATAAGTCTCAACTGATTAATTCAGTTTGAGCTATTTGTTTGTCATGTCATATGTTTGAGATTTATTTATATTCAAAATATAAATACTGTTATTCACATCTAATGTTTTTATCTCAATATCATCTTTATATAATAAAACACTTTAGTGTTCTAGAATATAAAGGTATATCCGCAACGGATTATACTCTGATATAGAGATAATATTTCTAGTTAAACTAGTTACATTGTAACGGTTTCCTAATTTAAGTACACACCCGAAAGGTAGTTCCTAAACTTAGGTTTCTACGGTTAAAACAGCGACTGTCGTCCCGTTTTTGATCCGCAGATAAATCTTTACTGAAGTCAGTATCCTGCTTGCCAGCAGATTCTGCACATTAATGCATATTTATGTACCACACTTAGTATCTAAAATCCAATTTTAATACTATTAGTGAACACGTTTATGACAAACATATTTGAGGTCGGAGCCTTTCACCATCTTCAATTCCTTCATGTATGCCTTGTCCATACGGCAGTCACGCTTTAATGACCCTGTTTGCCACAGTTTAGGCCGACATCTTGGGATATGTCTTTTGTCTTCCTAGAAGACTATAATGATTTTTCCTTTGCCCCTTTTCACACCCATAAGCCTTCGGCCTAGCCTTGGTCTTCTGGAATGTCGAAGTAAGATGCGCCTTGCGCTTCTTGCCTTATTGCAAATTCTGGCTTTATCTCATTGAGTATAGCCATTAACTCTCCAAGAGTTTTCTATTGCAATTTAGTACTTCTAAGATCTAAGGATAGATCTATGAAGATCCTTCAATTTCATTATCATACTATAATGATCTAATCCTTAGTTCTGATTAAGAAATTAAGGAGTCTATTTGGCAAGCATAATGAATTAAGCACTAAATTTATCATCACATGATTATTCCAAATATCATGTTATACTATTTGCTCAACTCCGGGCTTAGGCTCGAGACGTCACTATATCAAATAAAGTAACTTCTCGGTTACTTTAAAAACATTTGAAAATTATATTCCCAATTTGAAAATTAAAGTAGTTTAAAAACATTTTTCACCCAGGATTATGTTTTAAACACTAATCTTTCAATTATTTTGATTCTAATAGTCCAACTATTTAATCAACGATTTTAGGTACTATTTATTATAATGATTATTATAGTCTAACTATATAATCAACTATAATTTAATTGGTTAAAATTCAATTATATGATTACTATAATCCAATAATAAAACAACTATTAATTGACACGGTTAATTCAAATATATTAATTACTATAATCTAATTATATAATCAACTATAAATTAAATAGTTTGAATACAGTCCAACTGTTTAATTAAAACAACATTAAATATTAGTCCAACTAATATATTATTATTATATGACGAAATATTTGAAATGAGCCCGTATGGCAAGTAACTAAACGAATACTGCAAATTTAATACTTGCCTCCCACTAATTTTTGGCGAGCCTCTAACCCTCTGTTGAGTACTCGGGAAACCTTATTTCCTAGTGGGCTAGGATCCCGTTAAATAACACACAATATTGACTTTGGCCAACAAATTGTATGATAATTAACTAGGTAGATCTCTAAGATCAATTGGATCCCATCCAATTCCTAGATCCAGTAGGTGGACATCCAAGTCCGAAACATATATCTTATATATGCCAATATATCCAATATATTGCCTAACCTTTTTTCTCTGAATCAACTAAGCCTTGGCTTTGGCACAACAAACTTAGTGGTCTCAGTTAAGCGGAACCCATTGACCTGGAAAGCTTCGTAATCAATGTCGATGGAAAAAAAATGATCTTGAATTTGGCCAACAAATCACAACTTGGACAAGACACCGATATGGAACAAAGCCTTCATGATTCAAACACATCCTCCTCGGACGAAAAGGTCTTGACTTTGGCCAACAAACCAATGCCAGTCTTGGATCTTGAGTAAGAATCACTCAATGGAAGGAAAAACGCTTAATATGTTGTGAGGGTTTTTCGCGTGCAATTGGCAACCAATTAATTATCTTTGTTAAGGTCTCATCATCATACACCCTTAAACATGCATTCTAAACACATAATAAGGCGCGTAAGTAAATAAATATAATAATGATATGCGGATGGATACTTAAACACATTGTTCCTACAACAAATCTCTCCATTTCCTCTCTCTCCGCTAGCGCAAGTATTACTTCTACCCGATTACATAACACTTCTAAAGAAACCTCATTTCCATAAAGGGGAATATGTGAGAAGAGAAATACAAAGAGTAAGGAGGTAATAAGGCTGGACACGCAGGTCCAATTAATAAATTCTAAATTTATTACAACAATTTCCAAAATTGCCCTCACCCACTTAATATCCATCCGATATACATTATTCATACATCGCATCCATGTATTCACACAAGCATGTTATCAATCAATCTAATCCAATTAATTAATCTGAATATTAATGACCATCCAATGTTCAAACAACGATTTGATTTTGCGCGAGTCCAACTCATTTTACGAATTAGTACTCAAAGTACGAATTTTGATTATATTAAACTGCAACATTAAATCCAATTCAATTTGTATTTAATACTAATTCATTATTTAATTCCAAATTAAATATTACACTTTTTAATGTAACTTTACGACTTAGATTCCAAATCTAATCGTTACGGGTCTCTAAGCCCGATTAACATCCAATGTCAATTTAATTTAAAGTCCAATGGGCTTTCAATTAATTTCTTAAGGCATGGACTTTTGGTCAACATTGGTCAAACCCAAATACCAAAGCCCATTTAAGGAATCACCCTTATTTTCCAAGAAACCAATTTAGGCCCATTAGGCCCAATTAAAATATTAAAGGTCCATTAAGTCATAATTGGACTTTATGGATATGGTTTTGGGCCAAATTGGATCCAACCAATTTAGCCTACACCAATCTTGGTACAACCAAGCCCATTAAGCCCAATTACAACTTTTCAAGCCCAATTTCCAAAATAGGCCCAATTAATTAAATTACCAATTCCAAATTTCATAACTTAATTAACCTAAAGTGTATGCCATAATTAATTAACCAAATTAACATTTCCAAAATACTAATTCACTCAATTAATTATGCTCACTTACATCAATTCATGTCCAACACAATTGAATCAAAAATCAACTCATTATACATGCTATATGTCACGGTTTTTAGGGTTCATATGTATAATTATAAATCCAATACAATTGAATCTTAAATCAACATTTCCCAATTGTTTCAAATCATCCAATGATCAAAGAAACAAAAAATACCAAGACATTAGGGCAACATGTAGTTTCGGCCAAGCCTAACTATTGGGAAAAAATTGATCCAATCAACTTTTCATGAAATTGATCCAATACAACTTCAATACAACATCATTCAAGCATACTCAATCAATTAATTTTATCAAATCATGCTCAAATTCAATTTACCCAATTTTTAACCCTAATCAAGTTTCATGCTCAAAATGGCTCTGATACCATTGTTGGGTTTCTATTAGGTCCCAAGGATCAAATCAAGCAATGAAACACATGTGCGAATACTCAAATAAGTTGTGGAATACTTACAATGATCGATTGCGGTGACGCGAGGAACAACAAAAACTCTTTTTATGCCCTTTGAAGCTCACGGTAGTGGGCTGTTTTTGTCCTCCAAATTTTCGGCCATGGATGATCCACCAAGCTCCAAGCTTTGTGTTGTGATTCCAAGCTCACAAGTCGGTTTCCCTATCACCTTCGCAAGACTCCAAGAGTGTGCTAGCACTTGTGAAGAATTTGCTACAAATCCTCACTATCTTGCTTCTTCTTTGTTCTCGGCAATGGCAGAAAAACAGAAGAAGAAATGTGGTCCAAGACCGTGAGAGAGAGAGAAGGGAATGAGAGAGATGAAGATGTGTTAAGTGTATTAGTTGTTGGAAATTTTGTGTATCTAATACACATTTTACACTTTCAAAAAGTCAAGGCAAAAACAATTAATGCCATCCAACTACCACACCAAATATTCAAATCAAAAGTGACTAGACATCACATCACTCAAAGTGACAAGTGATTTGACGCTTGATGTGACTAGTGTTTTGACGCTTGATGTGACTTGTGGGCCGCACTTAAATTTGCAATGCGAGTGCGCCCGCAAACACACCAGGGTTCGGGTTCGCTAATTCCAAATTAACGATTTTTCCGTTGCGACGTAAATAAATAATTATGCCTAGAAAAATCACTATTCACGTCGCTAACGAATTAATTCTAAATTAACTCGTTCGCCCGAATTAAAATCTAATTTCAATTCCGCGTCGAAATCCAATTTCGTTTAATATATTGAATATATTATTTTATCGATTAATTCCAAATTAATCGTTTTCTCTCTTTAAGTAATATTTTATCCCAGATAAAATATCTCCGTAATTAATCCCAGATTAATTTTCTCTCTCTTATAATTAATCGAAGATTAATAAAGTGCGAGTCATACGTCATCGGTGAATCTTCGGGAAGCGACCCATGAGATCATCGGATATGTTGGCAGTAAATCCAATCGTTGGACTATCCGAACACGTACGTACCTAGTACTACATTTTTACCGATTTACAAGACATGGTTGGCTTCTAGCAAAGCACCGTGCCTACCCAATTCTCCAGAAATATTCTTCCTGGAATATG
Organism: Zanthoxylum bungeanum; assembly: GCA_019454045.1. Taxonomy (NCBI): domain Eukaryota; kingdom Viridiplantae; phylum Streptophyta; class Magnoliopsida; order Sapindales; family Rutaceae; genus Zanthoxylum; species Zanthoxylum bungeanum. The sequence continues at coordinate 7,700 of SKCR01050253.1, read as the reverse complement.
TGATCTATATCAGGCGTAGTATACGTAATATTGCGTATTACGATCCAGTACCGGATGTCATGTGCAAGGCCTGGGGCTGGAATCGTGTCTGCCGCGTACGAAGCACATATCGGATCTCTGGTTACTAGTCTCTATAATCGGATAAACATGACCTAGTCATAATTGTTGGACAAAATGACCCATAGCGTCACTATTTGCACAGATCATTGTGTTGTTGTAGCAAATTAACTATGTGACAAGGAAATTGCACTCTCATCATTTGTGATTAGATCACCATAGATATATAAATGAAGAGAGGTCCCTATGATTAGTACCTGGACTGAGAATGATATGAGACAGTATCAGTCCCCGAAGGTTTAATCATTAAATATCCCTAGCCGTAGTATTATCGAGATTGGACATCGATAATGCGGAATAGGCTAGTATTGCACTTGTGCGCGTTTGTGAGGGACAACGGCATAGTTCTCATATATATAAGTATTGGATACTTATGCAAGTGCGATAGGAGGTCGTGTTTCACCGATGGTACGGGAAACAGCTTCGCTCTGGATAGACCCCTCGGAATCCCATTGGTATTATGACTATGTGTCTATGGGAGGCCGAAATCGAGGTAGGTGTGTATAGTCTTAACCTGAGACTTGCATCGCTAATACTTACGATAATCGATAAACTTTGGTCTTGGTGGTAGGGGGCTTTAACCGGTTCTGTGTACACCATTTCTGGGTTTATCAGAGAGTCGTAGTGTATTGGGTGTGATGTCAAGATGGAAGTGTCACTTCAGTCATTGGAGATGATGTCACGCAGGATACGGTACTAGTGCTCTTGAGTGTTGCGCAACCAATCGGGATATTGTGACCAGGTCATGTATATCCGATTATAGAGACTATGTTACCAGACATCCGACATGTGTTTCGGACGGGGCAGACACTTATCCAGCCCCAGCCCTAGCACGTGATTATCCGATACTGGGCCGATATACACAATACTACGGTATACTACGCTTGATACAGATCTATATATTCCTGTAAGAATATTTCTGGAGAATTGGGTAGGCATGGCGCTTTGCTAGAAGCCAACCTTGTCTTGTAAATCGATATAAACGTAGTACGAGGTACTTACGTGTTCGGACAGTCCGACGATCGTATTTACTGCCAACATATCCGGAGATCTCATGGGTCGCTTCCTGAAGATTCACCGATGACGTATGACATGCACTTTGATTAATCTGGGATTATTAGAAGAGAGAGATAGAATTAATCTGGGATTAATTCGATGAGATAGAATTAATCTGGGATTAATTAGAAGAGAGAGAAAATTAATCTGGGATTATTTACGGAGATATTTTATCTGGGATAAAATATTAATTAAAGAGAGAGAACGATTAATTTGGAATTAATCGATAAAATTAATATATTCGATATATTAATCGAAATTGGATTTCGACGCGGAATTAAAATTAGATTTTAATTCGGGCGAACGAATTAATTTAGAATTAATTCGTTAGCGACGTGAATAGTGAATTCGCTAGGCGTAATCATTTAATTACGACGCGACGGAAATTTGTTAATTTGGAATTAGCGAACCCGAGCCCGAGAGTGATTGCGAGCGCGTTCGCATTTCGAATTCGAACGCGGCACGCGAGTCACATCAAGCGTCAAATCGTTTGTCACATCATGCGTCAAATCAATTGTCACTTTGAGTGATGTGATATGACATGTTGTCACTTTATTAAAGTGACATGATGTGTATATAGAAAGGTGATTGTTTGAAAGTTGATAGGACTTTTGTATATATATTTTATTCATTTACTTGGTAAATGGAATAAAGATATATGTATATAAAAATCATTCTCTCTCTCTTGGACCTATCATTGTTCACGGTTTTTTGGCCTAATTTAGAGACCATTCACGTGACTCTTTGGTCTTTGTTGTTCACGTTTATGGGCATATATTTTTGACATTCACGTGACACTTACTGACTTTTTTTTGGTCTTCACTGTTTCACACAAAATGGAGCCAAAAACCTTCTATCTTCTCTCTCGGTCTTGGACCGTTTTTCCTCTCCTTCTTGTTCTGTTTTCTGCCGAAAATGGAGAAGCAAGATAATGATTTTTGTGGCAAAAATCAAGTGCTAGCACACCTTGAGCATACTTAGGTGATAGGGAAACGAATTCATGTGCTTGGATTTATTTTGGAGCTTGAAGCTTTGAGCTTCCATGGAGACCACTCATGGCAGATTTTTGGAGATGCAAAGAAGTCCAAAACCGAGCAGCCCCACTGTCAAGGATGCCATTGCCGAGCTTGGAGGGAGCTCAAAAATCGCACCTTGTTCTTCAAACATCAAAACCGAATTCAATGTGAGTTGATTCCGCCATCTCCTTTGATGTGTTCATATGTGATTTTTTATGCATTATTTGTGATCTTGTGGACTTGATTAAATTCCAACAATAATATCCCGATAGCTGCAGCATATAAGAGAACGAGTTCCGTATCCTACGTGATCATCATCTCCACTATGACTGGAGTGATACTTATGTATCGACATCACACCCAATACACTACGATTCTCAATATACCCAGAAGAGGCGTACACAGAACCTGTTAAAGCCCTGGATGACCAAACCAAAGTACATTGATTGTCGCAAGTATTAGCGGTGCAAGTCTCAGGTTAAGACCAAATACACCTACCCTGATTCAGACTTCCATAGACACATAATCATACTACCAATGGAATTCCGAAGGGTCTATCCAGAACGAAACTGTTTCCGTACTATCGGTAAACACAACCTCATATTACACTTGCATGAGTATCCTATACCCAAATATATGAGAACTATACTGTTGTGCTCCCACAACGCGCACAAGTGCAATAGTAGTCTATTCCACATTATCGATGTCCAGTCTCGATAATACTACGACTAGGGATATTTAATGATTAAACCTTCATGGATTGATATTGTCTCATATCTTATCATTCCGGAACTAATCATATGGACCTTCTATCATTTATACATCTTGGTAATCTAATTACAAATTATAAAAGAGCAATTTTCTTTGTCTCATAGTTAATTTGTACAACAACAGCATGATCTGTACAAATAGTGATGATATGGGCCATAACTGTCCAACACAACGCACCATCTGGCTGGTCGCGCCGGTCGTTAGGCCGCGAGCGCGACCATGTTAACCCACACGTGAAATTGGGGACGAAGGGTCGTGTGTGAGAGCTCGAATGTTTTTGAAATTTTAGGAAATAATGAAAACTTCAAGGTATTTATGGAAAAGTTACTGAAAATTATATTATCACCCCACGAAATTACAATTAGGTCTCTGCCATGGGGCTTTCTCGAAAATTCACATTTTGGAAGCTCTTCCAATGCAAATTTCGAATCGTGTTCAACACGAAAATTATTCGTCTTGGAAAATAAGTCCAATGGTTCAAGAATCAGCTCAATCAAAGTTCGTTTATAGCCGAAATAAGAAACTCTTACGCGTATAATGATATAAACAAATATCGCATAACCGATTCTCGAAACCACTTATTTTCCATTGCAATGAAGCTTCACTTTAAAATGTTTTACCCTATTTTTCACCACACAAACTCTTATTTTCAAACATCATCCAGTTATGAATCCTTAACTTTAATTTGTAAACCTTCCAGTATTGTTTCAAAAAACTCGGGATATTACAATATATGTATATATATATATATGTATATGTGTGTGTGTGTTTATATATATGTGTGTGTGTGTTTATATATATATACACACAAAAACACACACCCCGTTAAATAAGATTTTTCGTTTATTTTTAAAACACCACATTTTTTTTAAAATATAAATTTTCTTCATAATTAAATTCCTACTGAAATTGTAATATCCAGAATGTTCAGGACTGCTATTGTAGGTTCTCGGATCGTAGTTTCAGTTTGGGACGGAAATATATTGGAAATAAGAGTTTGAGTGTTGTAATATGTGTTGGAATGTCTTGAAGTGAAGTTTTGTTGCATTAGAAATCGTGAAATTTGAAAGGATCGATTATGTGATTTAAGTATATTATTTTGTGCAGAGAAAGTTTATTGTTTCGGTTATAGAAATAGCAAATGAATTTCGATTGAGGTGATTCGAAAGGTCCCAAAATCTTATATTATGATGTATTAGGAGTATTTAAGGGTTTTGGAAGGAACATGAAAGATCCGAAGGTCTCAGATCTATTTTTAACATTTCCGAACTTTTCAAAAGATTTTCAGATTTTAGGTCAGAAAATGAATTTGATGTGGATTTTTGGTATTTGATGTCTTAAGGGTAACAAAACTAAAATCGTTGGAATCAGACTTGAATTGCGTGTTCCGGGTAGGTTCAGAAGGTTGTTATAATTAGTTAACGACAATTCTAATTATTTTCCGCCGTTTGTTTTGATAGATTTCATTAGGAGTATAGGTGTCACGGGACCAAGTAAGTATTGTTTGTGTCCTACACATGCCACAAGATCACTAAAATTGATTCGTGTGTGAATAAATCAAAGACAAGTTGCGGAAATTACTTACTTTGATCGGATTTAGGATTTCAAAAATTCATGGATGTAGAAGAAGCTCCAAGCCTTTATAGGGTGTTTCCAACACTTGGGTGAGTTTCCCTATCACCTTGATTCACTCCTTATGTGCTAGCAAGAACAAAAACAATGAAAGAAAAATTTGCCCTCCAAGGAAGCAAACTTTCGGCCATGGGAGAGCAAAAGAGAGAGATGAGTTTTTGTGTTTTGTTTTCCAAAAAACAATTACAAAAGTCAAACTCCAAAAAAGTGTATATGCTTTACAAAAAGCAAAGTGTGTTATACAAGTTTCCAACAAAAGCCATCAATCACTTCCATCACTAAAAGTTGATTAATGATGTAAGTGAAAAAGGGCCCCACTTTAAATTCAAATTGAAGTGGGCTTGCTAAACACACTTCGGGCTCGAGTTCATTTAATCCGATTAAATGAATTTACTGTCGCGACTGTAGGCATTGCATTTTTACACATTAGCCCAATGATGAGTCTCGTCTGGAGGCAACTACCTCTTTAGTCATGAAAGTCGCGGGAAACGGACGTTGGAAGGGTAAAGTTGGAAAATAGAATTTTTGATGGATTTAATCTCGTTGTTTTCGCTTCGGTTGCTTGTTATACCTCCGTTTCTAAGCTCACCTTAGGCCCAAAACTCCCATAGACCACATACCTAACCCAAACCAAGCCCAAATACCCAAGTCAACCCAAGTCAAACCAAGTCAAACCAAACCTATGCCCATTGGCCATGATTCACGCCCATTGCCCTTTATTTAGGTAATTGCACATTAATCACATGTTTAAATCTTGTTAAATCCTTACCTAAATAAAAGAAATCAAATAAAGTCATTACCAAATCAAATCCAATCCCAAATCCTAATTAGGAGATGCATTCCTTATTAGAAATCAATTAGGAGATTCCTTCCTAATCTAATTAGGAAAGTCTTCTCTCTTTGCCTATAAAAAGAGGCCTTCACCCCCCCATTCAAGACCTAGCCCATACATCTCTCTCACACGCCTAAAGCACTCTCTTAAGCCTCCATTACACGCCCAAGCATCCCCCTGAAGCCTCCATTGCCGCACCTTCAAGATCCAATAGCCTCCATTGCCGCACCTTCCCTCCATCATCAACACCCTTCACGCCCAAGCCCTAAACTTAACCCTCCATTGCCGAGTTCCAGCCCCCATTCACAGCCCTAAAACACCCTCAAATAAACCTTATTCACAGCCCTAAAGTCGCACTAAACACCCTCCAAACACAGCCCCATTCGCAGCCCCAAAACAGTCCCTGAAAACACCTCACTGCACCTTGAACTGCACAGTTTCGTCCCCTGTTCTGGTCAGTTTTTGTTGCGTCTTTAACCCACAAAACAGTCCTAAAATCACCTAAACACCATCCCAAAAACATCCATAAAGTTTCCCTAAAAAATCCTCACAAACGCACCTCCCTAAGCCTTCAAAATCACCCAAAACAGTCCGCTAAACCATCAAGACAGTGACCTGAAACGTAGCAGCGAAACGGACTTGAAACAGCAGCCCGAACAGCAAAACAGCGAGGAAAGACGTTGAGTTGGTGAACTAAAAGAGTAGCGGATCATCCACCCTTCCAACGGACGTGTAACGCCCTTTCTTAGACGACAAAAAAGGTTAGACCTGAGGGCACCTTTCTACTTATCTTCTTTATTGTTGTTTTTATTTATTTTGATATATAATTGCATGAGAGTCGTTTAAAGAATGATGTGATTGTTGGATGAGCGGGATATGTGTTCTCTTTTGTGGTATATCGGATGGAAACCCGGACGTAAATTCCATAGCCGATTCCGAATGGACGGTAGTATGGTCTGCACTCGGGATACAATGCCACGTACCACTTAAGATACACGTATCTCGTCTCATCCTAACTTGTATTTGAGCATGTTATAGACTTTAGATTATTTGTTTATTATTTAAAGCATGGTTTAATTTAGTTTGTTATTTATTTGTTAAAGCATGTTTAGGTTGTTCATTATGCATGTTCTTAGTTTATGATGCGTTTGGGTAATGATTTATGCATGTTGATTTAATGGTTCAATATGCTTGTTGTGTTACATTGCGTGGAATTATTTGGATGAAAGCATGTTAGATCTAAGTACCCTTGAGCATGAATGTCGAATAGATTCGGTTAGTTTATTGCACAAATTATATCATCACAAGTGACACAAGTAAGGGACCATTTCGAACCCAACGGTTTGAGGTCTTCCCTTGCGAGGGGTGAGTGCGGCCTTAAATCTTTGTCCCGGTTCACACTGGGTGGCGACTCCATGTTATTTTGTACTTCCCAACTAGGCCGCGAGCCTAGAACAGCGTCGCCCAGGTTCTGTTGTCTACAGCGACGTAATTAAATCCAATTTAATTAAATAATAATGCCCAGCAAAATTATTACGGAAGTCGCTTACGAATTAATTCCAAATTAATTCGTTCACATGAATTAAAATCCAATTTTAATTCCGCGTTGAAATCCAATTTCAATTAATATATCCAATATATTATTTTAGCCCAATTAAATAAATTAAATAGAAAAATCCAATTTAACTATTAAATTTATTTTACCGATTAATTCCAAATTAATCGCGTTCTCTCTTCTTCCCTAATTAATCCCAGATTAATTCATGACGTAATTAATCCCAGATTAATTCTTTCTCTGATAATTAATTCCAGATTAATTTATTACCGTAATTAATCCCATATTAATTTTCTCTCAAATAATTAATCCAGATTAATTTTATTCGAGTCAAATGTCATCGGTGAATCTTTGGGAAGCGACCCAAGAGATCCCTGGATATGTTGGCAGTAAATACGGTCATCGGACTATCCGAACACGTGCGTACCCAGTACCACGTTCTTACCGATTTACAAGACGTGGTTGGCTTCTAGCAAAACACCATGCCTACCCAATTCTCTGTTAGACATTATGTCCCATAGCGTCACTGTTTGTAAATGATATTGTATTATTGTACAAAATTAACTATGTGATAATGAAATTGCCTTTTGCCGTTTTGTAATAATATTTACTTTGATTAATAAATGGCGAAAGTCCGTATGATTAATACTGGATTGAGATGATATGAGACAGTATCAATCTATAAAAGTTTAATCATTAAATATCCCTAGTCGGAGTATTA
>SKCR01050252.1:0-39278 GCA_019454045.1 Zanthoxylum bungeanum | reverse complement strand
AGGAAAAAGAACAGATCACTCCACCTCCACCTTTTCCTCAACGTCTTCAGAAGAACAAATTGGACAAGCAGTTTTCTCGGTTCCTAGAAATCTTCAAAAAGCTGCATATCAACATTCCATTTGCAGAAGCGTTGGAACAAATGCCCACCTATGCCAAATTCATGAAAGATATTCTTTCACGAAAGCGGAGATTGGGAGATTACGAGACAGTAGCATTAACAGAAGAATGCAGCGCTATCATTCAGAGGAAACTTCCCCCGAAGTTGAAAGATCCTGGCAGTTTCACTGTTCCTTGCGTCATAGGAGAACATAACTTTGGTAAGCTTTATGTGATTTAGGTGCTAGTGTTAACTTGATGCCTTTTTCTATTTTCAGGAAATTACAGATTGGAGAAACAATGCCAACTTCAGTCTCACTGCAACTTGCTGATAGAACGCTCGTACTTCCAAGAGGCGTAGTTGAGGATGTGCTGGTCAAAGTTGACAAATTCATTTTCCCGGCAGATTTTATTGTCCTTGATATGGAGGAAGACGCAGACGTACCAATCATCCTTGGGAGACCATTCTTGGCTACAGGTCGAACCATTATTGATGTACAAAAAGGAGAATTAACCATGAGGGTACAGGACCAAGAAGTAACATTCAATGTTTTCAAGGCCATGAATTTCCCAGATGATGAAAAGAAGGAGGAATGTTTCAAACTCGATGTGATACACAGTACCATTCAGAACTCTGATAAAAGACAAAGTTCTACTGACAAACTTAAACATGTCAATTGCCTGTGGAGCCTAAAGATAAAGCATCTTTTGCACTAAAGAGCCAATTCTTGCTCTACAAGCAATAGAAGAGAAAAAGTTCCACCAGCTCAATGAATTGGAGGAATTTCACAATCAGCCTTTTGAAGATGCCAAATTGTACAAAGAAAAGGGCAAGAAAATACATGATGAGAAGTTAGTGCGCATACAACTGGAACCAGGGCAGAAGGTACTGTTAAACAAATCAAGGGTGAAATTCTTCCCATGGAAGCCAAAATCACGGTGGTCAGGTCCATTTGTGATCACCAAAGTTTTTACCAAATAGAGCCGTTGAGATACATGATCCTGACGCTAACAAAACTTTCAAGGTTAAAAACAAGCGTGTCAAGCACTACTGGGGAGAATCATTTGAGCGACAAAAAGAAAGTGTTACACTTTCAGATCCAGCTTAACGTTCGAGAAGTCAAGTCTGGCTGACGACTTTAAAGTTAGCGCTAGCAGGGAGGCAACCCATGCAATTTTTGTATATATTGTGATTTGGTGTGTTTTATTTTTTTGTGTGTTTAATTTTTGCAGGATTAGTCATTTCAAAATGGAAGATGCTCTCGCAAATCTTCGCAAGCAATTTCCTTCTCTCCCTCAAAAATCTCTGATAAAAGTTTACAAAGCTCGCTTGGAACGGATGAGGTTACTGACAATTCACGGTGTTCCTAATGATATTCGTTGGGTAATTGAAGCACGAGTCCGATTGGCAGGTGAGTCTTCTGACTCTTTTATTTCACATCTGCCTGGTTTTGGAAGAAGCACCTATGCAAAGAAACGAAGAGCTAAGCAATGGGTGTTTGTTTTAAATGTGCACGATTTAATTGCAACACTCGTTGTCGTTCTTTAGGAATGATGTCTGATAATCGCGAAGACAAAATTAACTTCATTAGGGATGGCTTGAGTAAGGAGTCTTTAGATGATATATCTTTAACTCTTGAGATGCATCCCAGTGGATATGTTCATATTGCCATTCGCAAATTACATACACAATTCCAAAAAGAAAGACAACAATTAAGTCTCGGGAATCTGACTCAAAAAGACCCTGTTTGCCAATTTATAAGAAAATTGGATGGGAAGCTTGTCCCTGGCGCATAGACGTCAATCAAGGCTTTACTTTTCTTGTAAATATTATATCTCTTTGTCTTTTCTTAATAATTGTGATTTGTTTTGTTGATTTCTTTTATTTTCTCCGACAGGATCCAGATCTTGTTGACTATCACGATCTATTTTACTATTTCGCTACTAATCGTCCTCTAGAATATACTTGTGCTATTATTACTCACCTTTTTCAGGTACTATAAATTCAGCCCGTCATTGCACTTTTGAAGGCATCCAGAGTTGAAAAAGAAATACAAAAAAAAATATGGAAGCCACTCAAGAAGACGAGTTGAAAACATCTGCGTGTTTTGCGGTAGTAGTGTTGGTACTAAGCCACAATACATAGAAGCAGCACAGGAATTGGGTCGAGTCTTAGCTGCAAGGAATATGCACTTAATATATGGCGGATGAAATCTTGGACTTATGGGGATCGTTTCAAAGGCTGTACAGGAAGGAGGCAGTCATGTTTTGGGAATCATCCCAAAACCTTTGGCAGAGGCAAATCTTATTGGTTCATCAAACGGAGAGGAATTGATCGTGCCAGGTATGTCTGAACGACTGGTAGAAATGATTAACCGTGCTGATGCTTTTATTGCTTTGCCAGGTTGGCTTGGGCACATTGGAGGAAATTTTTATAGTTCTATCTTGGGCAACCTGAACATACACCAAAAAACCGCTTGGACTGCCTTAACGTTGATGGATTTTATGATTTTCTTTGTGTGTTTCTTGATGATGCCCGAAGAAATGGGTTCGTGTCAAAACCTATGAAAGAACTCCTCTTCACTGCCAGAACTGCTCCGGATCTAATAGACCAACTCATAGCCTATGAACCACAAGTTGACCCTATCATTTCAAAGATAAATTGGTCTGGGGACGATCGTGGTAAGAGGCGTCGGGTTAATCTGGATCTTAACCTTTAATTTCCTGTAGAATTTCTGCTAACCAGGTATTATCTTCTAAACTCTTCTTCTACTGTTTAAGACATTGGGGACAATGTCTCATTTAGGTTTGGGGGAGGTGTAGGCATTGCATTTTCGCATGTGAAACCCGATGATGAGCCTCATTTGGAGGCACTACCTTTTGAATCATGAAAGCCGCGGGAAACAGATATCGGAAGGGGAAATTCAGAATAAACAAGCTCACTGTCTTCGTTAGTGCTGCGTTCGCTACTTCGTTCGAACGGGAAACAGATTGCGGGCTTTCGTGTCGCGTTCGAGGAAGCGTTCGAACGGTGTCGGTAATTCTGGTTTTGCTGCTAGCCTCACGCCCAGCCCATTTAGCCCCCCAAAGCCCATAAAACACATCCCAAATTAAATAAATAAATATTAAATTAAATATTAAACATTAAATAAAACATTTAAACAATTACCAACTTAAATTAAAATCAATCCTAACCAATTAAAGCCAATCACATATTTGACTTCCTAATCTAATAAGATATTTACCAATATAAAATATTTGTATTCCTAAACCAACACAAATTAAATATTACAACTTCTTAATTTAAAATATCTTGTCCCCCCTCAATCTTGTGTATGCCTTTCTCATCTCTCCTAATTTGGAAACAAAATCCCTTCCCTTGTCAACCCTAACCCTTCTCTATATAAACAACCCCTAACCAAGGCCATGACTCTCCTGGACACAACACAAAATCACGCCTAAGCTTGACACATATAATTCACACCCAAACTCTCTCGAAATCTCTCTAGACTCTCTCTACACACCCAAGACCAAACAAGCAAAAAAGAGAAAAGCCCTTCACACATACACAAGAAAGAAAACAAAGAAACCACCACAAGCCACCACCCTCCATAGCCGAAACAGCCACCTATACAGCAGCCCTCCACCACCGAAAATCACCACAAAACCACACCCTAAAACACGCCTAAACAACCTCCTAGATTACCTTAAAACAGTAGCCCAAATCCTTAAAAAACAGTAACATAAAAACTACATAGATAATCTTAAGAATAATCATATATAATTGCACTAAAAACCCACACAAACTTGGAATAGTTCTTTGAAAACGTTGAAACAGGTGGCCCGTGCAGTGAGCAGCAAAACAGAAGCCGAATAGGAGCAGAACGGAGTTCGAACCGTAAGCAAAACAGCGAAGCAGTGAGCTAGGACGTTGAACCAGTGGACCAGAAAAGTTGCGGAGCTTTACCCCCTTTCGACTTCCGTGGAACGCGAGTCCGAGAGACGGCTTAAAAGGTTAGACCTGAGGGTATCTTTCACACTTATTCTCATTTTATTTTCTGGCCATTTATTTTGATTATATTTTCTGTATTTGTGGTATCTGTCGTGTGTATGATGTGTTGTGGGTGTATGGATGAATGAGAGATGTGTCAACTCTCGCGGTATATCGGATGGAAACCCGGACATAAATTTCATAGCCGATTCCGAATGGACGGTAATATGATCTGTACTCGGGCCACAACTCCACGTACCGCTTGGGTAAACGGCACAATCTTTCTTTTGTTGTGTTGCTCTTGTTTATTTCGTTTGCTTTACTTGAATTCAATATGTCGTTAGTTATACATGATTCAACCAAGCGCATGGGCTTAGTGAGTTAGTCCAAAGGTCCTCCATTTGGAGACAAAGAGCCGAAAAGGCCACCTTCGTGACACTACTTCGCCGCGCCGGTTGATGTATGTTCGGTTGGACGCGAGATACGTTCAATCGGGCATACTTAGTTTGATATTATTATCTTTATTTTCGTATGTATAAGTCAATCGAGCGCATGGGCTTAGTAAGTGTGATGTGAGATCCCCTATGGGGAGGGGCTAAAAGCCCTTTACCACGATGCTTTGCCGCGCCGGTTGATGTGTGTTCAGATTGGATGTAAGATGTGTTCAATCGGGCATACTTGGTTGATATGATTGGTTCTATTCTTGTATGTGTGATGTGACGCTCATGGGCTTAGTATGTTGGTCTAAAGGTCCTCTCTTTGAGAGATCAAGAGCCCCAAAAGGTCACCTTTATGGCAGTACTTCGCCGCGCCCCTTTATTTTCTGTTTATGTATTGCATCCTATTTCATGCATCAGGTCCGTGTCCGTTCGAACGCGTTCACAAACGCAACTCGAACGCGCATACATTTTGCCTTATCATGCATCAGGTCTCATTTCCGTTCGAACGCGTTAACAAACGCCATACGAACGTGAGCATTCTGTTTCATTTCCGTTCGAACGCGTTAACAAACGCCATACGAACGTGAGCATTCTGTTTCATCTCCGTTCGAACGCGTTTACGAACGCTACTCGAACGTGAGCATTCTGTTTCATTTCCGTTCGAACGCGTTTACGAACGCTACTCGAACGTGAGCATTCTGTTTCATTTCCGTTCGAACGCGTTTACGAACGCTACACGAACGTGAACACACTGAACTGAGTCTTTTTCATTAGATTTCATGCATAGTTTTCCTAGTAACTATCTCCACATGTATAAATGCAAATATGTTGATGTATTACAATTCATATGCTTGTGTCACGATAACATTTGAGTATTATTTCTTGCGGTATATCGGATGGAAACCCAGACGTAAATTCCGTAGCCGATTCCGAATGGACGGTAGTGCGGTCTGTACTTGGGCTACAATTCCACGTACCACTTGGAAAAGTACCCATATGTGTGCTTGTATGGTTAACATGTGTGCTTGTATGGTTAATATGTGTGCTTGTGTTTTCCTGAATGTGATATGTAAGTAAAGTTGTATGTTAGTTGCTATCTTGATATATGTTAAGCATGCAAATTTAAATGTAAGATATATGTGAAATGCGTACATAAGTTTTATTTTACACATGAGAATTTAGAAGCATGATACTCTTGGAAATAAGTGTTACTTAAGCTTAGTTAAATTATTACATGAATCCTTTCATTACAAGTGACATAAGTAAGGGACCATTCCGAACCCAACGGTTTGAGGTCTTCCCTTGCGAGGGGTGAGTGCGGCCTTAAATCTTTGTCCCGGTTCACACCGGGTGGCGACTCCATGTCATGTAATCCTTCCCAACTAGGCCGCGAGCCTAGGAACTGCGTCGCCCAGGTCCTGTGTCCTACAGGAGGGAATTAGTTGATTAGTACCTTGTTTTTAGTTTGTATGTTATTTTTATTTTTAGTCCAAAATTTTTCGAAAAATACAAAAAAATTAGAAATTTTTCAAAAATTACAAAAATATTTTGCGTTTTTGTGTTTTTTATTTTTGACTAAAAAGGTGAAATTGGTAAAAGATAGCTGAGTAAGGAGTTTCCACTCCTGATACGTATCTCAAACCTATTTTGAAACAAGTTAATTTTTGTTTATTTCATTTTAAATTATTTATTTGTGAATTCTCCATAAAACTGACTAAAATGAATCTTTATATGCTTAGTTAGCAGATATTATCAACATATATAGTAACATACAGACATGAGCTAAAATTGAAAAGTTTGTAATATTCAGTGCTCTAGTTTAATTGGAGGAAGCATCTCAAAAAACAATGGAGTAAAAAAAAAAAAAAAAAAAAAAACGTATGAGATCCGAGTTATTAAGTCTGTAAGGGTGTTTTAACATCTAGTGCCCTAAAACCAACTGGTTTGGGAGTCACTGGCCCAAAGCTCGTTACATGGATCAAAGATGCTGCAAAAATATATATATCTGAAATCTGAGTAATTAAGTCCGTAGGGGTGTCTTAACACCTGGTGCCCTAAAGCCAACTGGTTTGGGAGCCACCGACCCAACACTCGTTACATAGATGGAAGATATTGTATATAAATAAAAAATAGAAAAAAAAAAGAGAAAGAAAAAAAATCAAAAAAATCAAAAAAATTATTCCATTGCTGCAAAAAGGCGTGAATTCTGATAAAACTTTAGGACAAAAATATTACTCTCTTATCAACTGCACTTATGACTGTTGTGGGAAAAAAATGAGTTGATTAATATTTTGTTGGCTGTGTATATGGAGAATGGTAAAAATAATCGGAGAATTTACCTATTCGGTAATTTAGAATAAAACAAAACAACTAGTAACTTGGAGTAGAAGTTTCACCTGATTAGTCACTAACATCTTTATTCTCTTTTCGCTTGTCTTTTTGCTTTTGTGTGCATTAGTTTTACTACCTTTTTACTTTTGTAAAATGTTTGTGGGTATCATTGCTGTAAACCCTCACGAGACTACAACTCGTCCACTAGGGACACCTAGGGGTTTAAAGGCTTGTTGCATACGCTAAATGCAACCGTGATCCCTACGAAAGTGGCTTAATTTAATTTTAATTATTTCTTGTATTTTATTTTGTTGTTTTGCTCGAGGACTAGCAAAATGTTAGGTTTGGGGGTGTGATGAGCGGAAAATATATCAATATTTACCGCCCCTTTTACTTAATATTTTGTTTAGTTTCTCGGGTTTGATGAACGTTTTGATATATTTTAGTTTATTTTGCAGATAAAATAATATTGGGTCTTAATGAAATCATTTAGGATGAAATATGGGTCAAATAAAGGCAATTATTGGACTTGATATTTTAATTTTGGAGATTGGAAACTTGAAAGGGCGTTTTGACGAAGTACAGTTTTGGAAATTCCAGTTTTGTGCATATGTCGTATTTTGGGCATAACTTTTTACTCAGATATCGGATTGAGCTGATTCAAGTGCCAGATTAAAGAAGACTCAAAGTTCTACAACTTTGAAAGAGAAAATATTTTCGAATTCTGATGATTTCATGACCGAAATTGATGAACCATCCAGAAGTGTGTGGAGTGTAATTATTAAAAGTCATTATCAATCATTTTCAAAGCAAAATATTAATTAATTAATAATTAATAAAAATTATCAAATCAACACCAAACAAGATAAGCAATTAGTGGAGAAATTAATAATGGATTTGGTGGAGAATTTGATGGATGATTTGATGGTGGCAAAATTTTGCCTATAAATACCAAGCCATTTCATTTGTAAAATTCATACTTTCTTCTTTGAAATTCTTAATGAATAAATAAGAAGATTGTATCTAGTTTGTTATTTTTTAGTTTTCAGTAATTAATTTTCAGTTTCGCACTTTCTTTTCTTTACTTTTCAGTTTTTACTTTCCGCAATTTACTTTTACGCACAGTACTTTTCTTTCTTTAATTTTTCAGTTTTTACTTTTCAGTAATGAGGAGGTAACTTCCCCAGCTAGGGTGAAAGGTAATTCTTTTACTATTGCTATTTAGATTAATCTCCCTTAAAATAATAATTTTCATATTATAAAAATATTGACTTAAAAAGGATACCGCTATATTGGTCGGTTGGTAATTCATTTTAATCTGGTTTTAACCTGACTAATCAAGGATACCGCCAGATTGGTCGGTTGGTAATTAAACTTTCTTATCGCCTATATGGCAGGTTCATGGACAAATCTTTTTACCGCCTTAATGGCCAGTTGGACTTAATTTGACTTAATCAAGTTACCGCCTATATGGCTGGTTGGTAATGTTATCACAAGTTTATATATTATATTATGGGAGATATCTAAGTTAGTAATTAGTAAAAGTAATTCCTTTTATCTTGGCAGTTTATTTTCATTTACTTTCCCGCTTTTACTTTCTCGCAGTTACTTTTTATCATTTTTATTTTATGTCTTTTAAGTTTTCATTAGCCATAGCTATGTATTGTAACTAAGTTAGTATCTAGGGTTGTGATGAATTTCAATATAACCGGTTTATAAGGGGTTAGATTATAGGTTGGGTAATTTAAAGATTTATTTATTGAGTCTTAATCTTAATGCTTTTTATTAACTGGCCATTAATAAAATTGATTAGGTAAACTTAAAATGAACTAGACATAGGGATTTTAAGTTTAAAGACCTTAGACTCAATAACCCACGATCTTCCTTGAGGATAGATAACCCTTTTAATAGATTTCCTTACAGGATATGAATATACATGTCGGGCGGGGGTAGCCATAATTGGAACTTAATCTTAATGAATCTAGGTAATTTGGTTGACATAGACATATGGTTCAATTGGATTATACTAGGTATTTGAAATTGACCATCGGAAGAGGCTTTTACATAAATTAGTGTTCCAGGTTAATAAATCAATATATTACCCAACTTTAAGATAACCACTTCATCTTCTAAATAATATTGGAATTAATCACAACCCTGGATAGTTTTTATAAATTTGGATTTTTCTCAACCTACTTTTAAGCAATTTTATTTACTTGTTTTAAATTTAGAATCATCGTCATTTCAAATCAATCAATCAAACAACGTGTTAGATACAGGTAATCAGTTGGCTCCATAAATTAATAACAAAAAGGTTTTAAGTCCTCGTGGGATCGATACTTTTTATACTACTTGAACGATACGTGCGCTTGCGTTATACGTGTGTGATTACGCCTGTCAGCATTGAGGTTGATGAAAACAAAGTTAAGGCCATTCGTGAGTGGCCTACACCTAAGAGCATCACTGAGGTTAGGAGTTTCCATGGACTAGCCAGTTTCTATAGGAGGTTTGTAAAAGACTTTAGCACTATCGCCACACCACTTACTGACGTCATAAAGAAAAATGTTGGCTTTCATTGGGGGGGAACAAGTGAATGCCTTTAAACTCCTTAAAGATTGATTATGTTCTACGCCTGTTATGGATGCTGGTTTTCGCTCGAGGTCCACAATCGAGAATTTATAGGTTGAGGCACTAGCGATCCTGCAAAATAAATATAGAATGAGCGGGGAGTACTGCCCACCAGTATGGTGGGTGCCGTAGGCACTCCGACGCTCAAGTCAGTAGTGAATATGAGCGGTAAATAATAAAAGAAGAAGGTTGGAAGTTACCTTGACTTCTGTTGACTACCGTGAGGGCGGTGGCTGGTGTTTAGAGAGTAGAAAGCTTTGAGAGATCAAGTTTGAGAGCTAAGATTTTCCCCTTTCTCGCTTGGATTACGTTCTCTATTTATATGCACTTGAGAGGTGTGCATATTTAATATATTAATTGTCTGCCCGTTGAATGCTGGGAACAATTGATCCATGAATGAGGGAGTTATGAGTTCGAGTGTTTCGTGGGTTGGCAACTGATGAGTTAGGAGGCCATTTTGGTCAGATATTTTCTTGGGAATGGGCTTGTGAAATAACTTGGACCAATATGGGCTTACAAACGGGTTTTGGGTTCTTTAGACTGACGGGTGATAAATGTCGGGCCTCCCTTTGTGCATGGATCTGAGAAGGTAATTGGGGCCCAAGTCCATTCTGGGTACTGTTTTGGGGTTTGAGGTATATTTGGTATAGAGCCCGAAGTGAAAAGTTAAAAATACCATTGGCCCAAATTAAGCACGTACAGTTTGTCCCATACTCTATAAGTCAATGAGTCATTGGCTTGGAGAGTACTTGACGCGTGTGTCATCTGAGGCGAGACCATAAGATGTAGGTGTACCTGAGCGTTAATGCTGCCTATCAATTGAACCAAACAAATGCCATGTTGTGAGCTTGACTCTATATGAGCCATTGGGGATGATCCCAGTTGAAAGAATCTGATGAAGGTCATAGTGTCGACTCTAGATACACATAGTGTCGACTGAGACATCCTCCTCATACTGAGTCTTCATACACGTAGTGTCGACTGAGACATCTTCCTCATGCCAACTCTTCATACACGTAGTATCGACTGAGACATCTTCCTCATGCAAACTCCTCATACACGTAGTGTCAACTGAGACATCTTCCTCATGCCAACTTTTCATACACGTAGTGTCGACTTGGAAATATTCCTCAAGCTGAGTCTCCATACATGTAGTGTCGACTGACACATCCTTCTCATGCCAAGTCTTCCTTCATGTAGTGTCGACTGAAACATATGCCTCATACCGAGTCTCTATACATGTAGCGTCAACTGAGACATCCTTCTCAAGCTGAGTCTCCATACATGTAGTGTCGACTGACACATCCTTCTCATGCCGAATCTTCCTTTAGTGTCGACTGAGACAAATGGTCTTACTGATCTTTGAGGAAGGCTATTCTCTCCCAAGTTATCATAGCTTTTTCCTTTCAAATCTTCTCCAGTATACGACTAGGTCTGACCTTTACTAGTTGGGTATTAATTGGTCTTCATAAGATTTTGGTTGACTGGGCTTGATGAAGGTCTATGAGAGGCTTCACTATACTGGACTTGATAAAGTCCGTGAGTGACTACACTTCACTAGACCTGATGGAGGTCCAAGAGAGTCTCTACTCCATTATACTAAATGAAGGCACATGAGAGTACGGTCGAATGGATCTGACGAACGTCCATGAGACTACAGTCGACTGGGACCGATGAAGGTCCATCCATGTAGTGTGGAGAATATGAATATCCTTACATGTCATATGAGTGAGATAACAATCCTTCCTTGTAGTCTGGAGTTGATGGCCATCCACCTTGTCATATAGAGAATATGACAATCTTTCAATGTAGTCTGAAGCATATGAAATTCCTAGTGAATACTTCTTGGTCGATTGGGTATGCTGGAGGATTATGAGGGTATCCTCATGTCGACTGGGAGAGGTATGTCGATTGGGTCTGATGATGATTTATGTGGTCGATTGGAGCAAATGGATTTCTCCCTAAGTTGTAGTTTTGTGAAGGATAAATTTTTTTTTATTTTTTTAAGTAACCAATGAATACTTGTTTGGGAAGCTATGATGTCCCCAAGGTGACAATGGGTGGCATATGGCTCTTTTTTGTGTTCTAATCGCATCAAGTGACACCTTATTGAGATATATTGTTAGCACATCATTTATTAGGTCGCTTGGGAGGATTCGAGACTCTTTCATTGTGATGGTTGGTGGAGCTTCCTCTCTTATTATTCCTCTTATCCTCCTCCCACCTGATCTCAATGTGAGCCCGAGCCATGGCTTGATCTATTGTGTAGCATCAAAATTTAGTGAGCTTTTTGTAGAGTCCACTTTCTGAAAGTAATCCATTTCTGAATGCTTCCACTGTAGTAGGCTGATGGAGATCTCGGATTGTTATCCTCTCTTTATTGAAGCGAGCCACGTAGCTTCGTAAGGACTCCCCTCTCCGTTACTAGATGCCATTGAGGTCATTGGTGGTCTTCTCAAGTATGCAAGAACTTGCAAAATGCTCCACAAATTGTCTACTAGCTGTTGGTAAGACTCGATGGATTTGTATGAGAGATTAATGAACCAAGTGAGGGCATGACCATCCAATGTTTCTCCAAATCCCTTGCACATTCCAGCTTCCCATTGATGAGGAGCCAGACCCGTTGATATCATCTTGTATTTGTAATGGACAACATGGTCGTCTGGGTCAGTTGATCCATCATAGATCTTCATATCTGGAGGACTGAAATTCCTTGGTAGTTCGATGGAAGTGATGGTCTCCAAAAATGGAGTATCTGAGATCGTGTCTGCTCAGCTTTTTCTCACTGGTAGTCTGACACCAGGTAGGCTGGAGAGAATTTCATCTTTAAACTCTTTCATTTCCTTGCGCATGGTGGAGGCAACTTGCCGTGCTTGGTCGGTTGGGGAGATATGTTGACTTCTTTTTTGATTTGGTGGATGGTTGTCTGATGGCGGATTGTCGCTTGCCACATTGTTGAATGCCCCCAAGAGATTGGTGGGGATTGTAGGATTGCTGGGATGGTTTGGAGTATCATGTTGTTGGGAGGTTGAAGAGATTTGCTCCAGTTGCTTCTGGAGGGTTATATTGGAGCTTCGCATGGCTTGACTCTATACTTCTAAGGTGCGTAATCGTTCTTGGAGTATGGTCATCTGCGTAGTCATAGGATCTGGTGTCTGCTCACTGCTAGAAGCCATGGTTGGCTGTGTTCTAGGAACCGTAGACTAAGAGATCTTTGCCTGCTATGAATCGCTAAGGCCCCACGGTGGGCGCCAAATTATGGAAGCTGGTTTTCGCTCGAGGTCCACAATCGAGAATTTATAGGTTGGGGCACTAGCGATCCTGCAAAACAAATAAAGAATGAGCGGAGAGTACTGCCCACCAGTGTGGTGATGAGCGGTAAATAATAGAAGAAGAAGGTCAGAAGTTACCTTGACTTCTGTTGACTACCGTGAGGGCGGTGGCTGGTGTTTAGAGAGTAGAAAGCTTTGAGAGATCAAGTTTGAGAGCTAAAACTTGCCCCCTCTCGCTTGGATTACCTCCTCTATTTATATGCACTTGAGAGGTGTGCATATTTAATACATTAATTGTCAGCCCGTTGGATGCTGGGAACGTTTGATATATAAATGGGAGAGTTATGAGTTCGAACGTTTCGTGGGTTGGCAACTGATGAGTTAGGAGGCCATTTTGGTCAGATATTTTCTTGGGCATGGGCTTGTTTATGGGTTTACAAACGGGTTTTGGGTTCTTTAGACTGACAGGTGATAAGTGTCGGGCCTCCCTTTGTGCGTGGGCCTGAGAAGGTAATTGGGGCCCAAGTCCATTCTGGGTACTGTTTGGGGGGTTTGAGGTACATTTGGTATAGGGCCCGAAGTGAAAAATCAAAAATACCCTTGGCCCAAATTAGGCCCGTACACATGTTTTAGCCTTACCTAACTTTAACCAAACTTTCGAGATTGAGTGTGATGCTTTAGGTGTCGGTATTGTGGCAGTTCTTATGCAGTAACAGCGTCCCATAACTTTCTTCAGTGAAAAGCTCAATGGCGTATCGATACGCTACTCAACCTACGACAAAGAGTTTTATGCCCTAGTCAGAGCGTTGGAAACTTGGCATCATTACCTATGGCCAAAGGAGTTCGTGATTCACACTGACCATGAATCTCTGCGGCATATCAAAGGTAGAGGGAAACTTAACAAACGACATGCCAAATGGATGGAGTTCGTGGAGACCTTTCCATATGTCATTCGATATAAGCAAGGTAAGGAGAATGTGGTTGCTGATGCACTATCACGCATGTATGCTTTACTTACATCATTGAGTTCTAAGTTTCTTGGTTTTGACTTTATCAAAGATTTGTATGCAAATGATCATGACTTCTTTGAGATCTACATTGCGTGTGAAAAAGGCGTTTGTGGTAAATTTTACAGACAAGATGATTTTTTATTTAAAGAGAATAAATTGTGTGTGCCTAGTTGTTCTATGCTTGAATTATTGGTCCGTGAAGCACATAGTGGGGGTCTTATGTGTCATTTTGGTGTTACAAAAACTTTGGATATCTTGCATGAATATTTTTATTAGCCTAAAATGAAGAAGCATGTCATGTGTATTTGTACTGGGTGCATTATTTGTAGGAAAGCAAAATCTAAAGTTCAACCACATGGGCTTTATACACCATTACCTGTCCCTCAGACACCGTGGGTAGATATTTCCATGGATTTTGTGTTAGGATCGCCTAGATCTAGAAAGAGCCGGGACTCTATTTTTTTTGTAGTTGACCATTTTAGCAAGATGGAACACTTTATTGCATGTCACAAATCAGATGATGCCACACACATTGCTGAATTATTTTTTGTGAGGTTGTTCACTTACATGGGGTGCCTCAGAGTATAGTATCGGACATAGATGCGAAGTTTTTAAGTCATTTTTGGAAAATTTTATGGGGTAGGCTGGGAACTAAACTCTTATTTTCCACCACTTGCCACCCACAGACTGACGGTCAAACTGAAGTCTTTAATATAACCCTGTCTGAACTTTTACGTACTGTTATTTCTAAGAATTTGAAGTCATGGGAAGAATGTTTACCTTTGATTGAGTTTGCATATAATCGTAGTATTCATTCCACTACTTATTATTCTCTTTTTGAAACTGTGTATGGATTTAACCCCCTAACACCTCTGGATTTATTGCCTTTGACCGTTGATGAGAGGGTTAGCCTGGATGGTAAGCGCAAGACCGACTTGGTCAAATCCATACATGAGAAAACATGAAAGCACATAAATAAGAAGAATGAACAATATGTCTTGTATGGTAACAAGGGTAGACACCGTGTCTCTTTCGAACCAGGTGATTGGGTTTGGGTGTACATACGGAAAGAACGCTTCCCAAAGCAACGACAGTCCAAACTCCAACCCAGAGGCGATGTCCCATTTTCGATTCTTGAGAAAATAAATGACAATGCCTACAAAGTGGATTTTCCAGGTGAGTATAATGTTTCTCTGCGTCATTTAATGTTTCTAATCTTTTTTTGTTTGATGCAGATTCGAGGTCGAATCCTTTCAAGGAGAGGGGGAATGATGAGGCTCAGGATGCAGTCGATGATGGACGGGCCACCACAGTGCATGTTCCAGAAGGCCCAATCACGAGGTCTCGAGCTAAGAAGATTTATGAAGCTATGCATGGATTCATACAGAAGATTGTTTCTGACTATACCTGCACTTCTACTACATTGAGTATGGGCTTGAAGCTGGACGAACCCAAGATGACGAATCTTATTCAGGCCGTGGAGCAACGAGATACTTAGGCCATTTTATTATAGTTATTTGAGAATTATTATTACGATATCTAGGGCTTGATATTTATTTTATTTTGGCCCCTTTATTTATGTTTAAGCGTTTTTCGTTTTTATGATTGGGAATTAGGTTAAGCGTGCAAGGGTTTGCACGTGGGGATAACTTAGCATAGTTATAGGATACGCGTCTATTGGCGTGTGGGTAGTTTCGTCTCTTATCCTTTTGGGTTTGGGTTTTGGTTGAAGCCTCCTTATAAAAGACTAACTTTTTGGTTATGTTTAACAACTCTCTTTCAATAAAAATTATATCAATTTTTGTGAGCATTGAGAAACCCTCAATTTGTTCTCACTGGTTTTGGCTTATCAAAGGTCTGCTAACCCTTTATGGCGCCTCTTATTAGCACTCTAGGTTTCTGTTTCAATATATGACATGTACCGGTCTCAACGGGTTTACTTTACTAACCAAGTAGTGTAAACCTTGACCGGGAACTGTCTAAAAATGACAACGTCATGATACAACTCAATGTCAGTTGCGACGCTTTTGTAACAGTATCAAAACTAATCATTCTAAGGTCGGTTACGTCTTTACCATATTAAAGAAGAAGTTATATAAAAGAAACTGTCCATTTTATTCATAATAAAACGTTATATTAGTATTTACAAGGAAATACATAATAAAATTGGCGCTCAGAGCACCAACCCTAACACTTCAGAGGTTTAGAGTTTTATCTGAACTGTCTTGGCTTTCTTGGGAACGATTCCAGTCTTGTGTGGGTTTGTTTGGCTTTGCTCCAGACAGGTTTTCATCAGCCCCTGTGTAATATCCCGAGTTTTTCGGAACAGTGCCGGAAGATTTCCGAATTAAAGTTAAGGATTTAGAACGAGATGGTAATCAAAAATCAAAGTTTATGTGTTTGAAGATAGATTGAAATATTTTAAAGTGAAGATTCGTCGTGTTGGAAAACACGTGGTTTCGAGAATCGGTTATGCGATTTCTGATTTTATCGTTATATGCGTAAAAGTTTCTTATCTCGGCTATAAAAATAGCAAACGAACTCCGATTGAGCTGATTCTTGAACCATCAGACTTTTTTCCGAGATGAACAACTTTCTTGTTGAACACTTTTCAAAATTCACATAAAAAAGGCTTCAAAATAGTTGATTTTAGGAAATATCCTTCTAAGTGGGGGCAATTTTATAATTTCTGGAAGAATGACACTATATATAAAAAGTTTTTTCACTGTTCATCATTAAAGAATTGAAAAGAAAGAAGAGAAGAAGGAGAGAAGAGAATAGGGAGAAGAGAGAGAAAGAAATGGTGGCAGCGGTGGTTCGCGCCGACACCGTCGGCTTCGTCTTGACTATGCCGACCAGGTGTTGGCCGATGATTTCCCTTTTGGTGGCCGGAGCGGCGAGCAAAAATGGGAGAATGACGCGAGTTGGATTTTTTGATCCCGGCTCGTCGCTTAGTTTCACGGCCTGAGCAACCCACCAAATCGAAGCTCTCGGAGAGTATTATAAGTTGGCAGTGACATATTTTCTGTTCCATGCATGGTTGCACGTGAAACGAGGAAGGAAAATTCAGATGAATAGTGATCTATGGTGAACAGTAGCTCCGTTCGGAATTCCGTCGATTCCAGCATATTCATGGGATCGTTTAGAGTCCATATATGCCCTCAAAATCTTGGTAGAACCTCCCGGTAAAAATCTGCAAATTTCAAGTTTATAGTTAAATGTTCTGATATATCCAATAGCTTCGTAGAGTAGAGTATTGATATAAATTAAATTTTTTGAGTATTAATATATTGAATATGAGCATTTGGTAGAATCCGAGTGAAAACGGAATGAGTTTGATCGATCCTATAGAATATGTAAGTTTTCGATAAAAATGGGTTTTTCCGTATAAAGATATGTTTTGGTTTTGATGATAGTTATGAGTTATTTATGATGTTACGAACATGTTAGGATAAATCCGGGTAGGTTCGGAGGGTTCAAGACCCTTCCGTAGCGTTTGCAAAAACTTTTTCGGAAGATTTCCAAAAAAACGTAAACCGAGAATTTAGGTGAACTAGTGGTTTGGAATAGTTTGTAATGATGTTTTAAGATTATTGAAATTGAAAAGATGAAAACATTGAAAACATACTTGATTTGGTTGTTCTGGAAAGATCCTAGATTTTATCATAGTTTAGTCGAGAACTCCGTAAGTTGTATTTCTGACGATATTTCGCCATTTGTTTTGACAGATGTGAATATGACCTTGATTGCTCGCGAAGCCAGGTAAGTAACCCATGTGATGAGAACTTAAATTGGTGGTTTCGTGTTTGATTATATATATATAGGTTAAAAGATGATAGTTATAGTATATTCTCGAGAACGAAGTTTGAGATCACGTATGGTTAGGATAATCGACTGTCACATGTATGGATCCTTGTTATTGATATGACATGAAGTGAGACATGAAGTGAGCATGTGTAGACATGAACTTTTTCACATGTATGAATGTATGGAAGTGTATGAATCGGTATTAATATGTATTCATGTATGTAAATATATGAGTATGTATAAGCATGTGTATTAGCATACGACCCCGTATTTGTATATGTATGATTTGGTTATAAAAGATCAGTAAATGAAATAAGTTATGACTTCAAAATTTGTAATAATACGTGTAGATGTGCGTTATTGAGATAAGTTTTTTATTGATTAATGTATACGATTTAGCAGTATGGAGGTTGAGTTGGTATAAGCTAAGTCTTTTCCGAGTGGTGGCAGTTCATGATTGATTGGGTACGTATATGAATAGTTAATATTGATTGATAAGTAAAGAATGTGAGGATTCTAAAGGTCATGGTATCAGAATTTTAAGTATTAAGTATTTTCATATGATATATATATATATATATATAAACGTATGTGTATGACGATTCTGAATGATTAAGCAATGTTTGTCATGTATATGCTTGTGTATAAGAAATCATGTAATGAGTTTATGACACGTGATATGTATGAATGTGTGTATGTTCAATTAGTTAATGATTTCTTGGCGTAGTAACCGAGCTGGTTAGGAAATCTGTTCGGACGACATTCATCTCATACATATTCTAAAATAGGTAATGAGTCTCGTATGAGCATTGTATGTGTGAGCCAGCTCATATGTATGTGGTGTCTTGATTGTGTGTTCCTGGATGCCTTGATAATTGTGTATGTTTGAGTATATGTGTATGTATGATAGATTCTGTAATATGTATGGATGGTGTATGTGTGCATGGAATGAAAGAATGACATGTAAACCGGTGTGACCATAAGATGCTATAAAATGTATGTGCTAAGTTTGTATTGTATATACGTATATTGTGAAAGAGATACGAATGTTAAGTTACCATAAGGTTTTGGGTATTGAAGAAAGTTTGTCAAGAGTTAAATTAAGTTTGTTTTGGTATTGAAGATAATTGTATCCGAATAGAAGATAATTTGTTTGAGTTGCCGATTTGATGATATTTCAAAGATGGATAATTGTGATAAAGGTATATATGCATGACTTCATGTTTCATGTGATTGAAGTGTATTTGATATTAAATGATGTACTCTATGGTATTCATTCTTAGCTTTATATGCTTTGGATGTTAGCTATTAGATTAGCACATATATAGATATGTAAATATGAAAGTTTGACATGGTTAAATATAAAGGATAATAATAAGTTAATACAAATCCGAACTTGTAATAATTTGATAATTCTGATAAACTGCTGATATGTTTGTTTGAAGTTTATATTTGACTTGTTTGTTATAATACTAATATGGTTAGTTAATGAGTTTTATAACTCACCCCAAACCAGTTTGTTAGTTTTGCAGGTTGGCTACCAAATGGGTTAACCATTTTAACTTTGAAGTCATGCTCGAGACGTGGATCACCCAAGCGGCAGTTACCTCGCAAGTGTCATGAGAGAAGTTTAGAAGTTTAGGATATTTGATTTATTGTTATGTTTACGTGCTGAGCACACCGTTTATATTAAGTAAATGTTTTGATTGTTATGATGTTGTGGGCACAGAGCCATTGAGTGTTGATAGATGATACGGGTACGGAGCCTTTAGGTGATGATTTTGATATGTTGGTGTGAACCTGAGGTCCATTTTGATATATAATGTTTATTTCATGTTCGTTTTGATGCTGGACCGAGATCCAGGTTGTCCAGTTTTATGATACATCATGCCATATTTTTTATAAATTTAGAGGCTTATGAAGATAGGTAATCTTGTCTCATGCCGGTAGCATCCTGCCTCTGGCGGGGTGTTACACCCTGGTGTATTAAGGTCGGTTATATAATTTTTTTAATAGACGTTGGTTGAACGAACCGAATACAAGTATTGATTAAGATTATATAACCAATATACTACAACCCTAATTTTTCCAATAATTATATATTGCGGGGTACGTAGGGTCTTCACGGGTTGGGTCAACCCGTGATCTGACCTGAAATGGTCGGGTTTGAAAATTTTAAAATTATTTCCAAATTGAAAAACCCAACAGCGCATATGACAGTTTTCGGGTTGGATTTAAAAAAAATCGAATTTGATCCATTCCTACTTAAGTTTTACTATTAAAATAAATTATTTATGAATTTATCCCTATAACTTTAATATCTCCATAACTACCTCCAATATTTACTTACTAAATTTTTAATTTGTATCAAATAAGTTTTTTTTTTGTGGAATCGTTGGAAACCATCGCCGCCAAACCTCCCCTTCCGGGCTTAAGCGGAGCAAGTAAAACCCCCGGCTGTCCCAGGTTCTTACAAGAAACGCACTCTCTGAATTCGAACTCAGGACCTCCTTGAGGTCCTTAGTCCTACACCCCCAAACTACGGTCATTGAGGAAGTATCAAATAATTTATTATCTCCCACTCATCGACCCGTACCGTAGCGGGTCTCTTTTTCATTTCCCTACAACTTCCTGGTGTTATTAATAAAAAAAATCATTTTTCAAAATAGCAAATCATGCTATTTTTTCCAACAAAATTAACACCCCTAGTAGTGCGAGAGAAAGATAAATAAAAAGAAAAAGCTTTCATAAATGGATCTTAAATAAAGAATTATTATGAAGGTAAAAAAAAATCATAAAACAGTATCTTCTAACTTCAAACTTCAAAGTAGACAAATATGACTGAATCAAAGCTAAAATTTCTACACAATATGTAAGTTTTTCTACCACAAACCGACCATAGTAAAATTAACACATACATCAATCATATAACTCTAAATTATGTTGTTTCTAATCATTGAAAAAAAAGTTAATAAAATCATTTAGAAATAAGGAGTATCACTTATGGATTGAGAAGGTACAAAGGGAAATAATAATTAATAAAATGAAGATTGAAGAGTCAAAACGCAAAAATCCAATGACATTATTGTAGACAGAGATAGATTAATGGTAAAAGAAATCATATCATTTAGGAAATATTTTAATTATAACCATTAAAAATTCATTTAAATTAATAAAAATACATTTTCCCAACTAATTATGTGCAGTTATCTAATATTTTCCATTTCGATAAAAAATAATAATCTAGAAACTGATTCCTCACCAAAAGGTGTTAGTTCCATTTTTATTGGCAATATCCATGACAAAACAAGTTCAATTGAGTTGTAATAAGTCTTGAAAAACTTGGAGCAATTGGACTGGTATTTGGCAGAGCTGGAGCATTTTCGTTAGTGTTGCGTTCGTTTCAGCGTTCGAACGTATGGCGTTAGTGGCACGTTCTGTTAGGGTTGGTGCTCGGAGCGCCAATCCGGATCGTATTTATGTCTGATTCATGAATATGAGCAATACCGTTTTCCATAATATTACTTATTTATGGTAGCACCTATTGTCTTTTATTATATATATTCGATCTAATTCATTAGATTGAAACTAAATCATGTTTAGTGATATATATATATATATATATATATATATATATATTAGACAAAGACCCGATAATATATAATGTAGTGCGCAATTACAATGTAGCTTGTAATTGACATTGAGAAGCGTCACTACTAGAAATATATTATCAAATTGCGTTCCTGGTCAAGATTTACTGACACGGGTCGGTTAGTAAAATCCGCTGAGACCAGTACATGTCGTATATCAGACTTGCTTCGATGGTTGATCCCAATGAACCATGAGTCTCGGGAAACTTGTATAGACGTGTAGGTGTTTATTTGATAAACACTGAACGACTCACTGAAGATTATCTAATAAATGGTACACCAACGTCAATATGAATCTTCTTGGGTTGAGTAGCATAGTGATTCTTTGACTTGAGATACCACTATGGATATATGAGTTATCCTCCACACTTAGATGGCAGTCAAGTCACCGATCTATTTAGATCAGACCTCCGCCTGTTCGTTGGATGTGGACTTATGCTCATGCTATCTTGTGTATCAAGATAGGATCCGTCAGTCATGTGTGCAGGGCATAGGTGTCCATTATATGATTAGCACTCTGTTAAATCCATGGCCATGGTATACTTCGGAAGTAAGTTCCGAGTATTTTTTAGAAGATTGCTAATAGATACGTCGACACGATTATACCTATAGAGATTTGACGTTTATATTTATATCTTTGGGATAATCTGGATACCTGTAACGAAAGGATTATACATATGCAATGACCTCGACCTGTAACATTCAACAAGTTTATCTGTGGTCGTCATAATTTACGGGTGGGTGAATTATGGACACAAAATTGGATTTTGTGATGGATATGCCTGAATCTAGAGACTCTCACTAATGAAATATACTCGTAGAGTACTAGGGCAACTCTTATGAATAATACTGATTATTTATAACTCGTTTAACGGTTAAACGAAAAATACATGCAATTGGGACCTAATCATCATTTCTGAATTAATGTGTATTTGTATTTAATATTTGATATTATTAAATACACATTAATTAAATATCAAATTGTGATATTTGATATATATCATTTATATATATGTATTTGAATATTTAATGTAAATATAATACATATATTATGATATTTGTATTTAATTATTTAATTATTTAAATGTGAATTATTAAATTGATTAAATAGTAAATATCTATTACATGTTTTTTTTTTTTTGGGAAATGGCATGATTTCATTGGAAACACTTGTTACTTTACTTTATATTAGATAAGTGTTATCTTTTATCTAAGTAAAACATGTTCCAATCAAAATGAAACAAATTGAGAAAAAACTTTATATTGTTATTTTTTTGTTGGGTGACTCACGACAATACACAAAAACTAACATATAAATCTTTTGTTTCAATTTTTTCAACATAACACAAGGTTTTCCAAATATTCACTAAGTTTATATTGAGAGAAAAAGTGAAGAACCAAAGGAGAAAAGCATAGAAACTTGGAGTTTTGTAAGCTATTTCCATTTTTCTTCATCTAAGAAATTGTTTCTATGATTCCATGCTTCAACTTGTGTAGCTTAGAATTTTCTCTAATGTTTAATTATGTGAATTATTGTGTTGGAAACTTTTTGAAGGTGTTTAGCATGTATGATTAATTAATAAGCTTATTAGGTGTAATTAAGCTTATTTGATTAATTATTGATTAAAGTTTACATTCTAGAGTTGCTTAGCCATTCATAAATAACCTTGAATTGTTCTTAAGTTATTTCAAGTGGTGATACTTGTTTGGTGAATTAAAGAATTGGATTAAAGTATTGAATTTGTTTAATTTGTCAATTTGTGGAAATTATAAAATTAGGGTTTATAACCATTTCCAAATTTGGGGCTTTTCATGTATGTAATTTAATTTGATATATATATGATTTATTAAATTTGGGATTGATTGGATTTGATCTTGACATGTTTTGAACTAAAAAGAACCAAATTATAAATCCTGGAAATTATTGGGGCTGTTCGGTAATTTCAGTAAATTTGAAATTTTTATTGCAAATTATATTTTCATGTATTAGACATGTATAAATCATTTTAGGATTTATTCAGAAACACTTCAATATGTATTTGACAATTTGAGGACCAAAATGATCAAAATGCAAAGTTTATGGGTCTCACGAAAATTAATGATAAATCTAATTTTTCAGATAAAAATTCAGTTTTATTTATTGAGTAATTAGAATAATTTTTTTATTTTAATTGCCCAAGAAAAATATTTATCGGAAATTATTTCGGAGTGAAAATACGAGAAAATGGCGAAAAACGGCGTTACCGGGTAACAGCTGCCCAAACAGTGAACTCGTCACTGTTTAGACAGTCCACGAACTGTCCAAATGTTTTTGGGGCTGACCTGGGCAGTCCCCATGTGCATTGGCTAGTCGGTTCGGCAGGAAAAGTGTTTTATGCTATTTTGCGGAAAAATATTTTCGCAAAAGTTTCGCGATATTTCTATATTATTTATGTCTTTATATGATATCGAATAAATATGTTTAGGTGAAATATAAGTAAATTATCAATATTGGATATTGAATAATTTATTCGTAAGTTTAAAAATTTTAAACTACGATTTCACCCAAATCTCGCTTCTTCCGCCTCGCCGCCCTGATAAAACCCCAACAAAATGGTATCAGAGCGAGTCTGATTATGTACCCTTGATATGATTAGCCCTTTAAATTTTATATTTAATCTAATCTTTACTTCTTACATGCATTTATTTTTTTAATTTGATTAAATAATGTGAAAACACCTTTTAGGAAAATCCCCGTTAAATAAGGTTTTATAAAATAACCAGTATTAGGAATACTTGTTCTTCGTCCGTCTTGTCAGTACGGATGTAAATTTTTCATGATGTTATGGTTGTAACGTGGCAAAGCTATGCAGTTATGGTTGAAGGTAGTTCATTTGCACCGGTAGAACTTATCTGATAAGAGACAAAGTCAAGTGAAAGTGGAAATCCTGAACGTGCCAAAGCTGTCAGGACTACATCGGTAGCTTGAGTTTGTCATTGACAAGTGAAGCCTTGATACGCCTCCTGTGAATGTGCCAAAGCTGTCACAACGAGAAACGGTCAGGACAAAATCAGGAGTCACAGTGAGTGTGATTGACAATGAGTTGTCTACTCGTGAATATACCTAGGCGAGAACGTGCCAAAACTGTGAGTCGAAGTATATTTATGGGGTTCACTTCCCATTATGGAATTCGATTTAATTATTTAATTCTCATTTTCCATTGGGGACTACAATATTACGTAAAGTAGTGGGAGGCACTGCTAGGTTAAAAATCCATAACTAATGCAGTGTGTAATATTATGAAAATTGTCGCTTATGTTTTTTCCTTATTCTATTATTAAGATAGAATTAAACTTTTATAATCTACATGCATATTTTATATCTTTTCTGACTTCAATTCTGGTTTTATATTTCTAGAATAGGTTCTAGATTAGAATAGACTATGATATAATCATTCTAGACAGAATAGTTTCTTATGCGGTAAAGATTGACATGAATTGGTTCATGTCTCGAGATTCTTCATTGGCATTAAGAAAACCCCATTAGTTTTTTGTTTATCTGATAATGACGTTTCATGGCTTTAGTGACATTCAAAGGTCACGTGCCTAACACTATTTGTTTTTCAATTATTTGCAAATGTTGTAAATAGTTGAAGGTAAATAATAAAGCTAAAGAAAGAAGATGTGTATAGTTGTGTATAAGAAATATCGATTTTCACAATACTATAACTATATAGATTTGATATCAGATCTCTCTTCTAGTTATTTAAAATATTATTGAATGATTGTTTCGATATTAGATATCAGAACTTGCAACTATTGGATAGTTACTTGTTCTATATAAATAATTATTACATATTTTAATACAACTAGTAGTGTCATTGACTAATAGATAAACATTAAGAAAAATATTTGGTTAGTAAATAACTTAGAATATTATTTTATGAGATTTTACCACGTACTACTTACATGCTTATACCATACGGTAAATGATGGTCTGATACTAGATCACACCACATATCCTTATCCATTTAATGTATATTGTATTTGGGAAGGTGATTAAATCTCATTGAACCAATGATTGTCATTGGACCAGAAAATTTATTAAACTGATACATTGGATGTATGTATTTTAATGAGTTGTAAATTGCTTAAGGTAGTTTTATTTACTTCATAACTTAGTCAATGAATCGTCATGACTTAGTTAAGTGTTTCTGAAACACTGATAGAATATTTTGACTGGTTCAAAGATATTCGATCTGAAGTTTTGAAAATTGTATCTTTAAAATTCATTGCGAGTCTTTGAATTGTTCAAAGATGTTTGATGTGATCAGACATATGAATTTAAGGCAATAAGTTCTAAGGTTATTGAATGAATACGATCTTACTCAATTTGATTCTTCCACGATTCCATATTGATGGAATTGGTAAGTGAGAATAATCGAATCTTATATATGATTTGATTCGTTTGATATTGAGTGTTACCGAATTAGTTTCAATATTGTTGGGGATATGCTCCAGTAGCACTAATTCATCATTTTAATTAATGTTTCATTAGTTTCTACAGTTACATATATGATATGTACAAGTAAAAAAATCGAATATTGAAATGTTTGAGATTTGAATATTTCTTTTATATAATTGTTATATAATCGATAATACTTGCGCCTTGGAGGTACGAGTACAAGTTTATCATTTATTCTATTTAATAGAATATTATATTCTATTTGATAGAATATTTTTTCTACGATTCCGAGTAATAAAATTATTTTATTACTTAGTGTGTAACATCAGATGTTGACCATTGTAGAAAAGACTTGACTTATTGATGTCAAATGTGAGAGTGATAAACTATAAATGGAACTACATAATTAATCAGATGAAAATACCCTTTAATTTCTTCCATATAAGTTCAATAGGATGTCAGAATAATTTGCAAAGTATTTGATACTAAATGGTTCTGTTGTTTTCTTATCGAAGAAAGTTATCCTATAACTTATAGTGGGAACGATATTTGATATCGATTTCAGAAATTAGCATTAACCATAGATCTAAGATTGTTCATAGCTTACTACAATCAAGTTTGGAACTTGATTGAGCTTTTATTATGAATCGTTCATAAAATGTGCAAATGATTTACGCAGCAAAAGCACCGTGAGTTTATTAAAGGTTTGACATTTATTGTATGACAGTGAGAAAAATTATACTCAGCAATCTATTGTAGATTCTGAGGAAACTTGTGTCTAGTCGCACTGATTGAATAATTTAAGATTTGTTGGTTAATGATGATATTAAATTATGTATTTTATCTAAAGAATACAAAGTGGCGTTTTTGAAAGAATTCTTCAGATAAAGAGATCAGTTGTGATTTCTTTGATTAAAGAGTATATTCTGGAATGGCTCTAGAGTTTGTATTCTGCTAAGATTACAATTTGGTATATTAGCTTATAGAGCCTATTGTAGACTCAGATGAGCTTTCTGGAAATTTGTGTTTTCTAATTTTGATATCAGTCAGATTGTATGATTTTATCAAAGCATAGAGAATACATATGAGATAGAAGGGTTAGTTGGAGCGTACAAATTTCTTTCTAGTATTTTACATCATAATGACATTATCATTATTAAGGTAATAATGAGATGTTTATGAGGTAAAAGGTTTACCTGAGTCTTATTTTCTCTGTGAAAGCAGTGGGAGTGGTCTCTATTATACTCGATATAAAGTTTTATATATGATATAAAACTAAGAGACTTGAGAGATGCTCCCATTAGTCGTACATTAGATATGATCTAATAAAAGACACAATGAGACTATCTGTGTGACAATTAGTATAACTGTTTGACAATTAGTGTGTCTATAATATATAATATTCATCTTTCGTAAATGATGATTCCTTTGTCGAAAGAGAAATTGATTAGAATGTCTAGTCAATCTTATGCATCATAGGATGATGTCATACTGAATATTATATTAAGTACGATTAGAGATATAAATTTAATCGTAATTGTTACGAGTTATTTTGATATCCTCTAGACCATAAGATGTGTCTTGAAACATGTTCTTTATTATCTTTGAGATATTAAGAACGAGTTTCTAATTAATGGAGAATAAAGTTCGCAACTATTATGGTCAGATTAGTTTTGAGTCTAATTATGACGTTAGACAGTCTACGTTATAAAGAGTCAGAAAAGATGCAGTGTGAGTTTCACAGATGATTCCACTATGAGAGTGGAGTTAGTTTCAATTTATTAAGTATTGACTTATGAAGTTGCACCGTGACATTGAAGATTAGAAGTTTGGTATTGGTGTTGTGCTTGCGGTAGTCTGCATAGTATTTTGGATTTGATCCACAAATACTTGGACAATTCAGTAGCTGTAGTACAATATTGATGTGGCATCTGAGTCATATTGATGTAGAACTTAGTTTCTACAAAAATATGAATGATGTTAATTATGGGAAACAGTTGGGTTTGTTTGACAAACTCAATATGTCATAGTGGGCTTACTTGTTGTTGCCTACCTTTTGATCGTTAGGTGAGTTCTTGAGGGCCATGCGTATGTGATACACATTAAGATGTGTATATGATATCGTGGATTGACACTAGAGCAAGTGGGAGAAATTATTAGGGTTGGTGCTTAGAGTGCCAATCCAGATCGTATTTATGTCTGATTCATGAATACGAGCAATATATTTTTCCATAATATTACTTATTTATGGTTGCACCTCTTGTCTTTTATTATATATATTCGATCTAATTCATTAGATTGAAACTAAATCATGTTTAGTGATATATATATATATATTATATATATATATATATATATATATATATATATATATATATATACAAAGACCCCGATAATATATAATGTAGTGTGCAATTACAACGTAGCTTTTAATTGACATTGGGAAGCGTCACTACTAGAATATATTATCAAATTAAGTTCATGGTCAAGATTTTCTGACACGGGTCGGTTAGTAAGATCCGCTGAGACCAGTACATGTCGTATATCAGACTTACTTCGATGGTTGATCCCAATGAACCATGAGTCACGAGAGACTCGTATAAACGTGTATGTGTTTATTTGATAAACACTGAACGACTCACCGAAGATTACCTAATAGATGGTACACCAACGTCAATAGGAATCTTCTTGGGTTGAGTAGCATAGTGATTCTTTGACTTGAGATACCACTGTGGATATATGAGTTATCCTCCACACCTAGATGACAGTCAAGTCACCGATCTATTTAGATCAGACCTCCACATGTTCCTTGGGTGTGGACTCATGCTCATGCTATCTTGTGTGTATTAAGATAGGATCCGTCCGTCCTGTGTACATGGCATAGGTGTCTATTATATGATTAGCAGTCTGTTAAATCCATGGTCGTGGTATACATCGGAAGTAAGTTCCGAGTGTTTTTTAGAAGATTGCTAATAAATACGTCGACACGATTATACCTATAGAGATTTGACGTGGATCGGATCATCCATATAATATACAAAAAGAAACTCCAGATATTTGATATCTTTCTCTTTGATAAGATCTCAATTCCAGCGACGGTTTCATTAGATATCTTGCAACTAGAATCCCTCTTTTTTCCAAGCCAGTTCCTCCCCCACCGCGAACCCCAGTTAGATTCAGGCATGATACACTTTTTAGTTATTTTATATCTATATCTCTAGGATAATCTGGATATTTGTGACAGAGGGATTATACGTATAATCCATATGTCACAGGCTATCCATATTATACCTGGGATATAGATAAGAACGTCAAATACTTATGGTATAATATAATCGACTTTCAAATTTACGATCTCTAAATAACACTCGGAACTTGCTTCCGAAGTTAAACCACGGCCATGGATTTACTAGATCGCAAACACGTGTAGGATACCTATGCCCTGTATATAGGACTGACATATTCTATCTTGATACGCACTGGATATCATGAGCATCAGTCCACACCCAACGAACATGCGCAGGTCTGATCTAAATAGATCGGTGATGTGACTGCCATCAAAATATGGAGGATAACTCATATATCCACTGTGGTATCTCAAGTCGAAGGACCACTATGCTCGCTCAACTCGAGTAGATTCTTATTGATATTGGTGTACCATCTATTAGGAAATCTTCAGTGAGTCGTTCAGTGTTTATCAGCAGATTTTACTAACCGACCCTACTAGTAAATCTTGACCAGGAACTTTATTTGAGGATATACAACTTATAGTGAAGCTTCCCAATGTCAATTACAAACTACGTTGTAACTGCGCACTACATTGTAAATCTTAGGGTCTTTGTCTAATATACACGTATCACTAAATCAGATTTAGTTTCAATCTAATCATAATTAGATATCTAATCGTAATTAGATCGAATATGTATATAAAAGACAAGAGGTGCTACCATTAAATAAGTAATATTATGGAAAAAGACATTGTTCGTATTCATGAATCGGACATAAATACGATCCAGATTTACACTCCGAGCACCAACTCTAACAATTTCTCCCACTTACTCTAGTGCCAAATCCACAATATCATATACACATCTAAATGTGTATCACATACTTATGGCCCTCAAAAGCTGACCTAGCACTCAAGAGGTAGGTAACAAAAAGTAATTCTGCTTTAACACATTGAGTTTGTCCAACAAACCCAATCGTTTCCCTTAATCATCATCATTCATATATTGTAGAACCTAAGTTCTGCATCAATATGACTCAGATGCGATATCAATATTGTGCTATAGCTATTAAATTGTCTATTTATTTAGGGATCAAATCCAAAATAATTTGCAGACAACCGCAAGCACAATACTAATATCAAAACTTCTAATCTATAAGGTCATTATGCAACTTCATAAGTCAATACTTCATAAGTTACAACTAATTCCACTAATATAGTAGAATCATCTGTGACATTCCCATTGCATCTTTTATGAATCTATATGCCATAGACCATCTAATTTCATAATTAGACTCAAAACTAATCTGACCCTAATGGTTGCATATTATATTCTCCATGAATAAGAAACTTGTTCTTAATATCGCAAGGATAATAAAGAACATGTTTCAAGACACATCCTACGGTCTGCAGCATATCAAAATAACTCGTAACAATTATAATTAAATTGATATCTTTAATCGTACATAATACAATATTCATTATGTCATCATCTTATAATGCATAAGATTGATTAGACATTCTAATCAATTTCTCTTTCGATAAAGGAACCATCATTTACGAAAGATGAATATTATATATAAAAGACACACTAACTGTCAAACAGTTATACTAACTGTCATACAGATAGTTTTGATGTGTCCTTTGTTAGATCATATAAAATGCACGATTAATGAGAGTATCTCACAAGTCTCTTGTTTTATATCATATATAAAACTTTATATCAAATATATCAGAGATTACTCCCACTGCTTTCACGGAGAAAAAAAGATTTAGGTAAATCCTTTACCTTACAAACATCTTATTATTACATTAATAATGATAATGTCGTTAGGATATACAACACTAGAAAGAAATTTGTACGCTCCCACTAACCCTACTATTACATATGTATTCTCTATGCTTTGATAAAATCAGACAATCCGACTGTATCAAAATTAGAGAACATAGATTTCTGAAAAGTTTATTTGAGTCTACAATAGGCTCTATAAGCTAGTATATCAAACTGTGATCTTAGCAGAATACAAACTCTAGGGCCATTCTAGAATGCACTCTTTAAACAAAGAAACCACAACGGATTTCTTATTCGAAGAAAACATTCAGGAATGCCACTTTGCATTCTTTAGCCAAAATACATAGTTTAATATCAACATTAACCAACAAATCTTTAATTATTCAATTAGTGCGACCAGAGAAAAGTTTTTTCAGAATCTACAATAGATCACAGAGTATAACTTTTCTCAATGTCATACTATAAAGGTCAAACCTTTAACAAGCTCACTTTGCTTTTGCTGCGCAAACAATTTACAAATTTTATGAACGATTCATAACGAAAGCTCAATCAAGTTCCAAACTTGATCGTAGTAAGCTAGGGATAATCTTAGATTTATGGTTTAATGCTAACTTCCGAAATTGATATCAAATATCGCTCTCACTATAAGTTATAGGATAATTTTCTTCAATAAGAAAACAACAGAACCATTAACTATCAAATACTTTTGTAAATGATTCTGACATCCTATTAAACTTATACGGAAGATATCGTAGGGTCATTTCATCTTATTAATTATGTAGTTCCATTTTAGTTTATCACTCTCACATTTGACTTCAATAAGTCAAGTCTTTTCTACAACTGTCAACATCCAATGTTACAAATCAAGTAATAAAACTATTTTATTGTTCGAGGTCGTAGAAAAGATATTCTATCAAATAAAATATAATATTCTATTAAATAGAATAAATGATAAACTTTTACTTGTACCTCCAAGGCGCAAGTACTTTCAATTATATAACAATTATACAAAAGAAAGATTCAAATCTCAAACCTTTTAAGATTCGAATTTTCTACTTATACATATCATATACGTAACTGTAGAAATTATGGAACATTAATAAAAAAGATGAATTAGTGTTACTGGAGCATATCCCTAAGAGTATTGAAAACTAATTCAGTAACACTCAATATCAAATGAATCAAATCATATAAGATTCGATTTCTCCCACTAACCAATTCAATCAATATGGAATCGTATAAGAATAATATTGAGTAAGAATCACATTCATTAAATAACTTTAGATATAAATGCCATAAATTCATATGTTTGATCTTATCAAACATCCTTGAACAATTCAAATACTCACGATGAATTTTAAAATCATAGTTTTCAACACTTCAAATAGAATATCTTTGAACCATTCAAAATATTCTATCCGCGTTTCATCAGAAACATATTGAATGTTCTCGAACCATTCAAGACGTTCAATACATATTCTTTTAGAAAACACGCAACTAAGTCATGACAACTCATTAACTAAGTTACGAAGTAAAGAAAACTATCCAAGGCAATTTATAATTCATTAAACTACATACATCCAATGTATTTGTTTAATAAATATGTGGTCCAATGATGATCATTGGTTAAATGAGATTTAATCACATCCTGAATACAATATTCATTAAATGGATAAGGATATGTGGTGTGATCTCGTATCAGACCATCCTTTACAATACAGAATAAACATCTAATGCTTATATGATAAAATCTCATAAAGCACTGTTCTAAGTTATTCAATTAACCGAATATTTTTCTTAATGTTTATCTTCTTATCAATGACACTACTAGTCATATTAAAATATGTAACAATTGTTTATATAGAACATGTAACTATCCAATAGTCACAAGTTCTGATATCAAATATCAAAACAATCATTAAATATTATTTTAAATAACTAGATGGGAGATCTGGTATCCAATACTACAGTTGTCGTATTATATGAATCGATATTCTATATACACAACTATACACATCTCATTTCTTAAGCTCTATAATTTGCCTTCAATTATTCACAACAATTGCAAATAATTGATTAGAAAACTGTGTCAAACACGTGACTTCTAAAAGTCACTAAAGCCAAGAAACATCATTATAAGATAAACAAATACCTAATGGAGTTTTCTTAATACCAGTCAAGAATCTCGAGACATGATCAAATTCACATCAATTCTTACCGCACAAGAAAACTATTCTCTCTAGACAATTACATCCTTAAGATCTATAATTTGCCTTCAATTATTCACAACAATTGCAAATAATTGATTAGCAAACTGTGTCAAACACGTGACTTCTAAAAGTCACTAAAGCCAAGAAACATCATTATAAGATAAACAAATACCTAATGGAGTTTTCTTAATACCAGTCAAGAATCTCGAGACATGATCAAATTCACGTCAATTCTTACCGCACAAGAAAACTATTCTCTCTAGATAATTATATCCTTAAACATATATCTATTTAGATTACTTATCGTGACTTAGTAATTAAGTCACTAACCATCTTGATTTTTCAAGAAAATCGGAACAACAGTTCCTAATGGTTTTGACTAATCTAATAATATCCAAGTCTACTTACATTCTAGAACCTATTCTAGAAATACGCAACCATAAGTGAAGTCAGAAAATATATTCAAGTAATATGCATGCAGTGGATTAGAAGTATAATTCTATTAACAATATAGAATAAAGGAAAACAAAAACATCATTTTCCATAATATTACACACTGCTTTAGTATGGATTTTTAACCCAGCAGTGTCTCCCAGTACTTTACGTAATACCGTAATCCCCAACGGAAAATGAGAATTCAATAATTAAATCTAATTCCATAGTAAGAAGTGGACCCCATGAATATATTTCGACTCACAGCTTTGGCACGATCTTGCCTACATATATTCATTAGGTAGACAACTTATTGTCAATCACACTCACTGTGACTCCTGATTTTGGTCCTGACCATTTCTCGTTATGACAGCTTTGGCACGTTCACAAAGAGGTGTATCAAGGCTTCACTTGCCAATGACAAACTCAAGGTACCGATGTAGTCCTGACAGCTTTGGCACGTTCAAGATTTCCACTTTCACTTGAATTTGTCTAGTATCAAATATACATTCGGCATCGATAAAATTCTATCAACTACACCATCACTACTTTGGCACTTTCTCGGATGCAGCCATAGAAAGATACCCATAAATCGTATTGACAAGACGGACCAAGAAACATGCATCAAATACATGTCATTTTACTACCTTATTTAATCGGGGATATTCCTCAAGAAAGCATTACTCTACATCAAATGCAGAATTAATCTAGATCAACTTCTAAACAGTTCAATTCTACCTTAGAAAACATAACTTAACTTAACCATTAAATTTCCTTTACGTTTCCCGTTAGCGCATAACCGAAAAGTCAAGAAATATCTAAATTACATGCATGTGCAAACACCAAAATTGGATTATATATCATATATCAAGCATGAATAATGTAATTAATGAAGGATCATACCTGCTTTGATACCATTTTTGTTGGGGTTTTGACGCGGGCGTAGCGGAAACTCGCGGTTCAGGTGAAATCATAATTTTAAAACTTTTTAAATTACCGAATAAATTATTCAATATCCAATATAAATAATTCATTCATATTTCACCTAAACATATATATTCGATATCAAATAATGACATAAATAGTTAAGAAACATCGTGAAACTTTTACGAAAATGTTTTTCCGCAAAATGGCATAAAACACGTTTTTGACCGAACCGACCACCCAATGCACATGAGGGCTTCCCTGATCAGCCCCAATAGTACTAGGGCATTTTATGGGCTGCCCTAATGTAGGACACAGAACTTGGGCGACGCATGCTGTCCCAGGCTCGCGGCCCGGTCGGGAGTACGGAGTAGCCACGGGGACTAAACCGGAGTATAATAGAATCGCCACCCGGTGTGAACCGGGAAAAGGAGATTTAAGGCCGCACTCACCCCTCGCAAGGGAAGACCTTAAACCGTTGGGTTCGGAATGGTCCCTTACTTATGCCACTTGTAATGAAAGGATTTATATAATAATTTAATCAGGCTTAAGTAACACTTATTTCTAAGAATATCATGCTTTTAAATTCACATACATACATCAACAAGTTCATCTAAATTTATATGTAACACATATTCGAATTTGCATACAGCCTATTTGCATGTAATATACGTCTCAATTTGCATATATAAGAATTATCATACGGCAAGCATACAAGTTAATGAACGCATTGGTGGACACAGAAGCGCAAACAAATAGCATTCTTACTAGCATGCATATTAAGAACAGATATTTAAGCGCATAACAGAAGTAGACAACTAGAGAGGTAATACCAATGCATAACGTAAAAAAGGGGTAACTATGTGCTAAGATGGACATGTCGTAATGTGATGCAAGAGGATCTATTTACCGTGGGCGTTCGTGCAGCGTTCGTAGACGCGTTCGAACGGTAAACAGAAGGTTCTCGTTCGAGTAGCGTTAGTAAACGCGTTCGAATGGAAATGAAACAGAATGCTCACGTTCGTATGGCGTTTGTGAACGCGTTCGAATGGAAATGAAACAGAATATTCACATTCGTATGACGTTTATGAACGCGTTTGAACGGAAATGAAACAGAATACTCACGTTCGTATGGCGTTTGTGAACGCGTTCGAACAGAAATGAGACCTGATGCATGATAAGGCAAAATGCATGCGCGTTCGAGTTGCGTTCGTAAACGCGTTCGAACGGGAACAGACCTGATGCATGAAATGGGACACAATACATAAATGGAAAATAGTACAATGTGAGGCGAGGCGAAGCATCGTGGTAAAGGATTTTAACCTCTTCAATTAGAGGACCTCTCATCGCACTTACTAAGCCCGTGCGCTCGATCGCATCATGCATACAAACATAAAGACAATCATATCAAACTAAGTATGCCCGATTGAACACATCTTACATCCAACCGAACACACATCAACCGACGCGGCAAAGCATCGTGGTAAAGGGCTTTAACCCCTCCCCATAGGGGATCTTTCATTCCACTTACTAAGCCCATGCGCTTGATTGAACCATGCATAAATAAGCATAAAGACAATCATATCAAACTATGTATGCCCGATTGAACACATCTTACATCCAACCGAACACACATCAACCGGCGCGGCAAAGCATCGTGGTAAAGGGCTTTAACCCCTCCCCATAGGGGATCTTTCATTCCACTTACTAAGCCCATGCGCTTGATTGAACCATGCATAAATAAGCAACATGCAGAATTCAAGTGACGAAAAATAAATAAACCAAAACAACACAAAACAAAAGAGGGTGCCGTTTACTCAAGTGGTACATGGAGTTGTATCCCAAGTATAGACCACACTACCGTCCATTCGGATTCGACTACGGAATTTACATCTGGGTTTCCATCCTATATACCACAAGAGACGACACTCTTCCATTCATCCAATACCCACAACACACATCATATTCAAACAAGATTTAACAAATAAGTAAGATACAATCAAAATAAATAACAAAAATCAAATAAAGATGAGTGTGAAAAGTACCCTCAGGTCTAACCTTTTAAATCACCTCTCGGATGTACGGCACACGGTCGTCGGAAAGGTGGTTGCTCCGCAACTCTTTCGGTTCACTGGTTCACTGCTCTCGTTCGTTGTCTCACTGTTTGGAGTCGTCGTTCTCCGTCTTTTGCTGCTGCTTTTGACTCCGATTTGCTACTGTTCGGCCTCTGTTTTGCTGCTCACTGTTCAGGTCACCTGTTTTGACGTTCCAACGGACTGTTCCAAGTTTTTGTGTGGGTTCTTAGTGCAGTCTTGTGTGATTATTTTAAGGAT
The DNA here is from genome assembly GCA_019454045.1 of Zanthoxylum bungeanum. Classification (NCBI taxonomy): domain Eukaryota; kingdom Viridiplantae; phylum Streptophyta; class Magnoliopsida; order Sapindales; family Rutaceae; genus Zanthoxylum; species Zanthoxylum bungeanum. The sequence goes on along the minus strand of SKCR01050252.1, from coordinate 2,691 downwards.
TATGAATGCAGTTTTTATGTTACTGTTTTGAGGATTTTAAGGGCTGTTTGAGGGCTAATAGGAGTGCAGTTTTTATGTTACTACTTTAAGGTTTTTAGGGAATGTTTTAAGTGTATTTTGCTGCTATTTTAGGGGTTAAATTACTGTTGTTTGGGCGTGATTTAGGGACTGGTTTGGGTCAGTTTCGGTTTGTGTAAGTGGGCTACGGATTGAACATTTGGAGAGGGTATTTGCGGAAATGGGAGAGTTTGAGATCTCTGGGCATGCAAGAGAAGGCTTGGAGGAGTGTCTTAGGGTGATTTGAGAGATAGGTGTGCTTCGGTTATTAAAGGAGGTGTAGGAGAGAAATTGTTTTTACTTCTTTATGCTATTACCATGAATGATATTGTGTGAAGGAGAGGATGGCTTTGGTTGGGGGTTTTTTATATAGAGAAGGGTTAGGGCTTCACCTTGTCTCACAAGGAAGGGATTTTGGCATTAAAAGAGATATGATTTGGTGTTTGAGCAAGGAAAGTCAAAGATTGAGGGGGATAAATCTTGGCTAGAATAGGAAGTCAATATCTTTAATTTTTTATGATTGATTTTAATTAGGCATGACATCTTTTTAATTTAGTATGTGATTTGTTTAGTTAGGAAGTTAATATATTTGATTTATCTTTATTAGGTATGATTATATTTTGTGTTTTATTTAATTGGTAAATGGTTTAAATATTTTATTTAATTCAATGTTTAATTTAATTAAGATTTAATTTCACATGTGTTTTATTAATTGGGATGTGTTTTATGGGCTTTGGTGGGTTAATTGGGCTTGGGTGTGAGGCTAGCAGCAAAACCAGAATCACCGACGCCGTTCGAACTCCAATTCGAACGCTACACGAACGCCCGCAATCTGTTTGGCGTTCGAACGTATACATGAACGCAACACGAACGAAAATAGTGAACCTTGTTTATTCTGAATTTCCCCTTCCGATATCCGTTTCCCGCGGCTTCCGTGACTCAAAAGGTAGTGCCTCCAAATGAGACTCATCATCGGGTTTCACATGCAGTCGCCCCCACTTTGATGGGACTTGTGTAATGTGCAACAGTGACAATCCTATCAAAGTTATGCAATGCATTTTCACTTACCTGGCTCGCCAACTGCCACTTGACTTTCCACCGTGTTAAGTTGATTTAGGTGGTGAGGTGCTGCGACCCCTGGTTCATTCCCGAACCGTGTTGTGACGTGGTCCATTCCCGAACCGTTGCCGTAAGGTGGTCCATTCCCGAACCGTTACTGTGAGTTGGTCCATTCCCGAACCGTTACTGTGAGGTGTTCATTCCCAAACTGTTATCGTGAGGGTGGCCATTCCCGAACCGTTACTGTGAGGTGTCCATTCCCGAACTGTTACTGTAAGGTGGTCCATTCCCGAACCATTATTGTGAGGTGTCCATTCCCGAACTGTTACTGTAAGGTGGTCCATTCCCGAACCGTTACTGTGAGATGTCATTCCCGAACTTACTGTGAGGTGGTCCATTCCCGAACCGTTACTGTAAGGTGGTCCATTCCCGAACCGTTACTGTGAGATGTCTATTCCCGAACTGTTATTGTGAGGTGGTCCATTCCCGAACCGTTACTGTGAGGTGGTTCATTCCCGAACCGTGCTTCCATTCTTGGAGTGTCATTCCCAGCTTGTTCATTCCTGAACTGTATTTCATTATGGGATTGCCATTCTCGGCTTGTTCATTCTTGAACTTTGTTCCATTCTTGGATTGACATTCTCGGCCTGTTCATTCTTGAACTGTGTTCCATTCTTGGATTGCCATTCCCGGCTTGTTCATTCTCGAACTGTGTTTCCATTCTTGGAGTGCCATTCCCGGCTTGTTCATTCTCGAACTGTGTTTCCATTCTTGGAGTGCCATTCCCGGCTAAACTGATACTGATGCTGATGTGGGCCTGGCCCCTGAACTGATACTGATGTGGGCCTCGACCCTGGGACTCATCCCCAAAATTGATAGTGATGTGGGCCTCGACCCTGGGACTCATCCCCAAAACTGATGCTAAAGTCGGCCTCGGCCCTAACTGCTACTGATATGGGCCTCGCCCCCAGACTGATACTGATGTGGGCCTCGGCCCTCGAGATTCATCCCAAACTGATACTGATGTGGGCCTCGACCCTCAGGATTATCCCCAAACTGATACTGATGCTGATTGGGCCTTGGCCCTAACTGCTACTGATATGGGCCTCGCCCCCAGACTGATACTGATGTGGGCCTCGACCCTCGGGATTCATCCCAAACTGATACTGATGATATGGGCCTCGCCCATGTGATTCGTTCCTGAAGACTGCTGACATTGTACTGTTACTGCTTCTGGTTGGCTTGCATTCGGCGCTTTCTTTTTTTTCTCCTTTGAAACCTGTTATTACAAAACAGAACAAACACGAAAGGATACAAAATGCGTTACGTGTATGCATGCATGAATATTCCTATCCCGTCGGGTTAGGTCTTCCGTCAATTCTCTTGGTGACTGCTTAGCCTTATCTTCCTCAGAAAAGCTACTTCTTCAATCTGTCTACGTTGATCGGCTCGGTGAACTAATTCCCTTCCAAGTCTGATATTTTCACTGGCTCTATTCCCAATTTCTGAATGTCTATCTTATCTTTTCTGTTTGCTTATTTCGAAGGTTCCCCGTGTTCATCACTGGATTCCATA